>CAXIVM010001086.1:0-34237 GCA_964035705.1 Porites rus
GTTGAGACTAGATTTTCGCATTTTTTATATATATTTTAGAAAATGTTATTAAAATTGAATGCTTTTATTTAATAAACTTTATCTACTAGGAATAAAATTATGATAAATCTATTATCTGGAACTCATAACTTGATTTTTATATTTTTATAAAACGAGATTCGGATCTTATCTTTTAATTAAATTTCAATAAAATTAGAGAATTAAAAATATATCGAAGATTTAGTGAAGAAAATTGAATTCAATAACTGCTAAATTAAATATTGTTAAATAAAATTCATGAGCATGTCCTAATTAAATCAAGATTCTAAAATCTAAAATATTTACTTAGTCCAAAAAATGCACTCTTTAGCAAATGATTTATTTAATTATGAATCTGAAGCTATAAATTCGAAAAAAAAGTTATTAGTATCTCGAGTAATCCAAATTCAGTCTCTCAGGAAGTTAATTTTCTCAAATTTCTAGGCATTTACCCTATATATCCAAAATAGCATAAATGAAATCAATTAATTAGTCATAGGCTAATAGTAAGAAGTTACTAATGGGGAACTTGATTTGACTTTAATTGACTATTCATTCACAAGTTTCCTAAATTCTTTTATAGATATTTAACAAACTGATGCCTTCCCAAAACCCCAAAACCCCAAAACCCCAAAACCCCAAAACCCCTAAGGCAGAATGATAAGTTAAAATTTACAGATAGAGTAAAACAATAAATAAACTCCTAGTTTTGTTAAAACTAAATTGATTTATAATAATAAATTCAATAATCTATGGTAAAACCTTTAACTAACCATCAATTTAATGATAACAGTTGTTTTTATTAGCTAAACTTGTATGAGTTGAATAAGATAAGGACCTCGATTAATTGAGGCTAAAGTTGCAGAAATGATAAGGACTCTAAAATACACTAATCTCTAGCTAAAAATCTAATAAATTTAACTTTTAGTCAAACAAGTCTCAGATTAATGAAAAGAGACTAAGAGGACTGAGAGAGAAAAGTCGATCCCAAAATAGTTTATTCAAGAATGAAGACGCAAAATGCTTTACCTAATAAGTTAAAGATTAGTATGAAGATAAGGATTTCATTGATTTTGGAACTTTCAAGGTTGATAACAACAAATTACAGCTGGAACAAATTAGTGCAAGCCTAAAATTCAAATACCAGTATAGGTATTATGGAAAAAGTATCACTAGAGCAGAAATAATAATTCAAAGAAGCCAAAACTTATCTGCGAAGTTATGAGAACTCCTGCTGCCAGTAAAAGCAATATGAATAATTAAGAATAAGTTCCTCGTGAATTAATTCAAAAAGACTATCCTTAATGCCGATAAAATTGTTCATGCGAATGCAAACATGGCCAGCATTTTAGTTTAAGAGTAAGATTATCCTTTTAGTAGCAATAAAGCAATTGTAGCATGAAAGAGGTTAAAAAAATGCAAAGACAAGCACCATCAAGCCAATAAATTTAATCTTAAATACACTCGAAATTAAGATTTAAAAATTAAGACTCAAGTACTGAGAAGATATCTGATTTGTTAGATGAGCCAATTTTATAGGATATTAACAGCTACTTGAATGTGCCCATAGCTGTTAACAAAATATATTCAGATTAATGCAGTATGATTGAGGAGAATATTTAGTAAGAGGAGTAATGCTAAGAGAGTGAAGTATAGAAAAAAAAATAAGTCTAATTAGTATCCAAGTCTAGCAATGGAAGTGATAAGGAGAGTACAGCTGTTGGTAGTCAATCATCTGGGATTGTATCTTAATGATGCATTAGAGAAAATATGTTTTTATGATATATATAATATGATGGAATACTTTTACTTTATTTCAATTTAATATAAAGATTGAATGCAATTTCAAAAGATAGCAAGTTTTAAGATGCCTCGCAAAATTTTATCATTTGTTTTATTGTAAATATTCTCCACGTAATGAAATTCTCAGGTCATGGAAATTAAAAAATTACATTATGCTCTTTTCCTTTTCCTTTTCCTTTTCCATAAGAGTCTATCGCTATGTACTGTGTATCAGGCGTCTGAAAGTTTGAATCACTAGCAATGAAGAATCTATTCAAAATATTAAAGCTTTTCGCGAAATTTTAAATTTGGTCTGAATATTGATAGCTTGGCCAGGGCAATTTCTATTAAAAAATTGAAATTTCTAATACAAACAATTTAAATTGATTTCCTTTGGCTGGAAATTATTATATTAAAAATACTAGAAAAAGAAAAAATGAAATTCAATCTATCTGAAATCTCAAAGTACTTAATTCCATCTCTCTCTCTCTCTCTACTCTATATCTTAAAATTTTTATATGACTCTACTATTAGTTTCGCCAGTCGCCTATTGATGAAAAAAAAGCGCACACTGTTCAGATTCTGGGCCCAGAAGACTTAGAGTAATGCAGCAGAAACATCAAAAGATATAGAAGATTTGAAGTCACTAAGTGGACGTCGTAGTCAAGAGAAGGTCAATGCCTTTCTAAAGGATATCCATTCAAGTACTCTACTGAACAAGCACTATCGTAAAATCTCTCATTTTTACCGGATTCTTAGACAAATTTCTAGTCAGCATTCCCAAACAGATGCTATATCTTGCTGGAGTCAGACTGTTTGGGACATCCAAGAGCAATGGGAAGCCAATATCAGGAGCAGCTAGCTCTAAAGAATAAGATGCAGGATATAATCCAAACAAACTCAAAGTCATCTCGAACCCAGACGAGACTGATGGACCTTCCAAGCCATTCAAGGCAGATTAAGAGTTAAGAGATCCTCAAGGAAGTCTAACTAATGGACAAGAGAAAATTGCATTATCTGTGAAGTCTGAGGAGATAAAAGAGCATGCTGACCCAACACTAAGAGCCAACAATGCATCAGATTTCAAGTATGAAGGCGAAATTTTCAATCCATCAATGAAAAAATTTAAAGTAAGCTCCAAAAAATAGTTAGTTTCTTAAATTAGGATTTTTTTTTATGGTTGTGAAAATCATTTATAGCTATTATGGCAACTTTTAGTGTTTACGGTGCTTTTCTTTTTTTTCACCCAATTTATGGCCTATATCTTTAGAAAAAAAGTATGAAGAATGATTCAAAGAGGCACTAAACTGATTCGAAAGTATTGTAGAAGAATCGCTAGGAAGATAAATAACAACTAAATGAAATTCTCAAAGAAAAAATTATAGAAGCTTACAATAAAGACTATATGCATTTTTCAACAAAAATGAAACTTCCTATATTTCGATTCGATGCTATCATAGGAAATAGAATGAGACGATAGCTAGTGAATTCCGGCATAACTGACTTAAAGTTAATAGAACAGAGAGTAGAGTAAAAAAAAAATTAAGAGATTAAAAGTTTTATGGAGAACTATTCATAATGGAATTAATTGATTAGTTATAATGTTAAAGAAAATAGAATTTAAGGTAATTAATTAATAAAGAACAGTAAGTAAGGCGCTTAAGAATAAAAAAATACTAAAGAGAAACTAATCAATAATGCAACCATTGTGTATGGGGATCCAGGTAAGATCAATGTATCCAAATTTTATCTAGGGATTGGGAAAACGTCATATTTTTGCATGCTTGCTCATCTTAACCGAGATTCTAAAGCAGATTTAGTCGACCCTAGTTCTCCTATCACGCCTCTTCCAAAAATTGTTTTTTTTCTCACAAATTTAAAGCTAAAGCCCTAAAACACTATAAAGACTCCTCAGTCGTTTTAAGAATTATGTTGTTGTCATTGATGACTTCCAAACTATACAAGGACGTAATGTTACTTCAGTAGTATAAACTTTATCCCGAGATAATAATATAAAATTCTTTCTACTGACTTCATAGCACCCTTCGAATGTAGAAGGTATGGATCTTCTTGTTTCATATAGTATATATTTTAGGATTCAAAGATTTTGATACTAAATAAATATAATTTCATGAGTTACCAAGAGAGAGGGCAAAATAAATGATTAAAGCTATTTTTTATAAGCAATACCCAGAGTATAAGAAGAAATTTTAAGAGATGAAAGAGGATCAAAATAAATTGAATGAGCAGGGGATAAAAGAGCACGACTCTCTGGAATAGAGACTCAAAACGATATAAGAGTAGGCTTAATAAATATACACAATAAGTGGGGGCTGCATGAGAGACTACACAGATATTTGCAGGAATATTCCAGAGGATGAGTTTCTTTTACGTAAAGGTAAGTTGTAAATATTAAACAGAAGTTTCATAGGTTAAGTTATAAGAACAATCATGAGGCCGCTCAAATACTTCTCTTAAAAACCAGAAGAATAGAAAATCTTGTTGTATAAAGCCTTCTAGAGGCTTTTCTTATTCTAAGATCTTTTTGCTGGGCTACAAAAATTTTCTTTGATAATAACTGACAAATCGATCAATAAAATTAAGAAATAATATTAGGATAAGTTGGAAAAGTACCATGATTTGGATAGAGAAAGTATAGCTCATGAATAAAACAAGGAATAAAATAAAGACCTCACCAGAGCATGTATTGGGGATCTAATACAAAAAAAGAAATAGCCTTAAAATGCCCCTCTATTTTAGGATGCCTCGTTTCTTAACTTCGAGCTAAATGGACTTAAGAATGATATATAAATTTTTCAAACTCTAAATATATTGAGTGCATTGAAAAATCGTAAAGACAATCATTTTCGATTTCATTCTCAAAGAATGTTGGTACTATTTTGGGCATATTGCAAGATTCGCGATGATATTATCGTAAATGAGCTAAAATTAGCTGAGAAAAATTAAAAAGTGCCCCTATAACTTCTTAGGTAAATAAATTTCAAAATCAGGCAACTGCTATAGAATAAATATCTCAAGTGATTTTACTTTATAGAAATTAATAACTTTTTGTTTTCACTTTATAGATATTTTAAAGATAATTTAAAGATATATTAAGAATTTAATGATCAATTAGAAATATTTTTAACTTGTATTAACATTTATTGCATGAATATGGATGAAAAGTGAAAATATATCTTTTAAAGGTTTTATAACGAGCTTCAAATATGATTAGATTTTCAGATGAGTTGTCAATCAATCTCAACACTATAATTACATAATGTCATTTACATTGCAAAGATATCTTCTCTTTAGATTTTCGCAAACTTGGTATTGAAGTTCCAAAAGCTTTCAGTTAGTTAGTAGCTGAATCGTTTTGCTCACTCTTGATGTTATTTGCAGTTGATATGTGTTGTGCTCTGAGTGGTGATATTTAGAAATTACTTGAATGTTAAATGACTAATGCTTTACCTTAATATAGCGATCTTGATCTTTAATTATTTGAGAATCTATTTTCGATGCTCATTACAGGCTCACTATTGACTGGGAGAGGACTTGGGCGTTATGTGTCATATAAATTTGAGTTCATTAGGTCTTTGTAGTATTAGTTTTATTACATTGCTCTTTAGTTTATTTAGGGACTTGTACTTAGCTAAAGACAAATATATTTTTTGAGATATAGCAATTGAGTAATCCTTACATTTGGTAAATCAAATTATGAAGCTCCTGAAGTTGCAATTTTTAGCCAGTTTTCTTGGTATTTTTAGAAATCAAGTTCATCACACCATTCAATCAGCTTATCCACCTCCTCATTGAACTACTCTTACTTCATTCCTTAAAATTCTGTGTTATCGAATGGATTATTGAACTCTTAGTGTTTAACATCATTAAGAAGCATTTCAGCTTTCTTTGCATCGCGATATAATACTCGGAGCCATTTCAGTTTCTTTGCTCTCTTTTACCTTAGCGAGAGCTCTTTTCTTTTAACTTTACTCCAATGGTATAGTTTGGGCTTGAGTGATGTCTGCTGCTCAACTGTATCGAATGGACTAAGTATCTTTCAGAAACTGGTCTCCAGCCATTATTGTCAATTCTCTGATACCATCCCAACTTTTGTTTGCTTTATTAATTCTTAGTTCCATTAATTTCTGCCCTTTTGTTCTCAACCGATATATCGAGAGTTGTCTTTTTAAGAGCCTTCTTCATTTTATTATAGTTTCTTGGAGCGAATGCATTAATATCGCACATGGAAGCATGGGTGAATATTTTATAGTAAATAAGAGGTGGAAATTTATCTCCTCCCAATCGAAACCTAACATGAACCTGTGATGCTGGATCGAGTAATTGAGCCTCAGCTGGGTTTATTGACTTAATCAACATGGAGGGATCGCCTTTTTCCTTAAAATTTATAAAATCTCTGTAATACTTGAAAATTTTAACGTTCATAAAAGCACGCCATGACTTCTACAACTTCGAAGCTGCTATATCTTATGGTGTTTTTTTGGGCTTGATTTGGTCCAATTTTTGTTTGTAACTTCTCCAAGCCCATTGAATCTAGATAGCTGCTATATGATACATTGGAAAACGATGAAACTTAACTAATCATCTAGTCAAGAACATTTTATATGAAGCCTAAATCTTTGCTGCACAAAACTGTTTGAACAATTAGTCATCATCATTACAAACCTATTATTCCTTTTAATTGACTTGACTGAATTTCGAGGCAATAAACTTCTAACGAATTTTCTAAATTGCAGAGATAAACGATTCGGGCTATATTTTTTGCGATGAAAGTATAGAAGATTTTTGCTGAAGTTGATGTTACTGTTGTGAATATAATATCTAATGATTAGACATCTATTGATGCTATCCTAAGGGGCGAAGAGTCGTCCTAGAAGTCCCTTGAGGCGAGAATGTTTAATGGAGAGAGCTCTGATTTTAGGTAAGAGTACCTTTAATATCTGATTTTAGCATTCAAGTACCCTTTTTCAGACCAATGTAAGAGCGGAAGTTCTTTTGTATCAAGCGAGCAGCTAAATGCTATGCAGCCATTGGCTTAGCCCACGGTTCCTGGATGATTAATCGCTTTTGAAGTTTATTTTTCTTCAAAAAATAAGAAACTCTCTGTGAGCGGTTTTGGTTTGATTATGGTAAATGTGCTTTGATAGTTCTTTTCTGCATAATAAAATACTTTTTAATTTAAATTAAGAAATTAATAATATTTAACTAGATTTTATAGTCATTATCATCATTATGATCAAATATGAGGCTTTAATATTCCACCATCTAGTCTTATAGTTGTACCTAATCCAATCATCATCTAGTCTTATAGTTGTACCTAATCCAATCATATTTATTACAATCAGCCTACCGTTTAGATATCCATTTCTCATTATTTCATGAACAAGACTAGCAAAGTCTTAGCTTTATATAGTATCAATCAATTACATTTTAAAAAAATTTAATACCTTTCCAAAACGACCTATTGGTGAGAATCGTGTCATTGACTTTGTAATCTCCGACATTTTAATCCCAGTATCAATGGGTCCAGGTGCAATTGTCACCACTCTAATTCCATGTTTACCAAGAGACCTTGCCATTGGCATTGTTGCCCCAATAATTGCACCTTTTGAAGATGCGTATGAAAATTGCTCTTTTGTCCCTTATATTCCAGCTATGCTTGCAACATTAATGATAACCCTCCTTTTCGTGATTTAGCCATAATAGATGCTCCGTGTTTTGTAACAAGATATGATCCAAAAAAGTTAATTTTCATGATTCGTTCGAGCTTTTAAGATAGGCCTTATTAAGATGGTTCGAGTGTATTTGGATTAATAAGCTCAAGATTGCAATCAGGAACTCCAGCGCAGTTTACCACTGCCACTAGATGATTTTATGATTCATTAATTTTGAAATATTTTCTTAACAGGAAATATGATTGTTTGACTGATTTTTCGCTGGAAACATCTGTTTCTACAAAGTAGTATCTTTATTTTCCGAATTTTTTTTTTAAGCTTTAGTACACAATTCTATCAAATTTTTTATCGAAGATACTAACTCTGTATCCTAATTAGAGGAGGAGATTTGCTGTTGAGAGACCTAAGCCACTCATTCCTCCGGTTATGACTGCAACTTGATATGATGTTTTTTTCATTTAGTTGGCTGGAAATTATTTTATACCTTGGTAATTTTAATATTACATTTAATTTGATATTTTAATTATATATTCATCTTCATATTCTTTATTTATAAAATCATTTTGATGCTTGATTATACGAAATTAAACAAATAATTTAAATTCGAAATTAATGAAAATGCTGGATAATGAAATAAGTAAGGAGAATAGCAAGCTTAGGAGAATGTGTACTTAAATGAAGTCCTTGTTAAAATGAATCTGAGAGTTGAAAATTAGTGAGTCCTTTTTTTTTGACCTTTAAACTAGCCATTAAGACGCTAAGATAAAACTCAGCAAGCGATTATAGATACTTGACATTTTACTTAACTAAATCGGAGACAGCTATATACAAAAGCACAAAATAGAATGTAATTAACTATTCATATCATTCTTATAGAAAGTTAAAACAATAAGATGAAAAATCTTTAAGATTATCTGAAGTAGCTATAATTATTAAATGATTCATATTCATGCAAAATCAAAGAGCTTGAAAAAGATTTGAATCTATCTTTTCAAGCCATTGATCAAGCTGCTAATAAATAAATATCCTTTCAACAGTTAGGTATGGACATATTAATCTAATGATTTTAGTTAAAATAAAAGACTAATAAATATAAAGTTTAAAGGATCAGGCAGAGAAACTTTGCAAATAAAACGAAAATCTAATGAAAGATAAGAAAATGGTAAAAGCTCAAAATTAGCAGCTTGTGAATCTGCTAAATAAACTATAAAAGCAGCAGTAATGAATGCTTCTATTTACGAATGAATTAATTTATTCTTATAAATATTAGACAAAGCAAAACTAACAGGTAATAATAATTATAATAAGAGTGCATTGTATTGAAAGAGAATATCAACTAATTAAATACAAAATTTTAAAAAATCAGTGGAGTTATGACACAGTAACTTGATGAAAAGGATTAAATTATATCATCGCTTGATAGGAAGTGTGTTTTGTATTAAAAGCAATTATAGATGAATAGTGATTTGTAATAAATACTGGAGGTGAAAGAATAGAAATGAGTGCTATAAAGTTAAAAAGCAAATCGTTTAGAAGTTCAATTATTATGTCTTTTAATAAATTGTATTTAAAATCTTTAATTTAATAATAGTTCTAATATTAATTAATTGGAAATATATATAACATGATATTAAAATTCATCTTCAGTAATTTTGTTCTCACACAAATGTTTATGTAAGAGATTTCAGAGTCTAAATGATAGTCTAAAAAGTTGGCCTTGAGTTTGGGCTCTCACTCCAGCAATCCATTAACAATTTAATAAGCTAAAGTATTCAATAAAGTAGTTACCACAAAATATAAAAATATTACAATCTCAGGAGTTGACTTCTCTATAGCATCTAAATTAGGCCTTTATTTGAAGTGAAGGACTTTATATGCAACCTCAGCAGGAGTCATGCCCAGGTATGGAGTTTGTCTTGACATTACTTACCACATCACAATCTAAAATTTACAAAGATTATTACATGTAATTAAAATTTCAACAATTCTTACCCCAAACGAAAAAATATCAGCTTTAATCGTGTAAGGATCACTCCTTAAAATTTCAGGTGCCATCCAATGCTAAATTCAAAGCTTAAAAAAGTTATAAACGTACAAACGTCCCAGTCTAACCTGTCATTTTATCATCACCAATACTTTAATATCTTGAAAGACCAAAATCTGTTATCTTAATTTGAACAGGATCCTGGATTGACTTGATCTCGTTACAAATCAATAAGCTTAAAGATATTTTTAAATTGAAAGTTTTCATCTTACTTTAATGATTTTAAATCGCGATGAATTATAGGTGGATTATGTGTGTGCAAAAACTACATTCCCCTTGCAACATCGAGGCATATTTTTACTCTTTGACTCCAGCTAAGTTAAACCTATTTCTTCTCATGTAGAAGAGAAAATAATGTTCCTCCATTGCAATATTCAGTGACTATACTGATTCTCTTATCCTTTTAGCAAGCGCCCATGAATATAACTAAATTTGGGTGATGTAACCTCATCAAAGTTGCTACTTATCTTCTAAATTATTTCATGGCCTCTTATTTCATTTTTAGGATCCTTAGTTTTTTGATTGCTACATCAGTTCCTCGATATTATCCTTTAAATACTTAAGCTGTTGCTCCTTGGCCAATAATTTCTTTTTCTACAAGCTAATTAGGATCGACTTGGAAAAATTATTGGCTTTATTTTGAGATGATCGGTAGTGGAGAGGGACTTTTTATGTTAAAAGGAGGTTGAATATTCTGGTTATTCTGTAGTCTTTTGTCTTATTACTTATTTTATTAAAGGATTATTTACTACTATTGATGAGGGATAGATGGAGTAGCGATTTATTTTGATATGACGGCAGGAATATCTTAGTTCAGAGGTGGGGATGGTATTGCTTTATTTACATTATATGCATTATCTTAATGACTCTAAGGTTCCTACAGCTTCAGCTAATAATTGTACTAGTTCTACTACTGCATATATTACTGCTGCTACTACTACTACTACTACTACTACTACTACTACTACTACTACTAAAGCTTTTGCTATTAAATCAGCTACAGCTTACGTTACTACTACAACTACTGTTATTGCAGATTTTTTTCAATATCATCTTTAATAAAATCATCCTTGCTTTATTAAAATATAAACTACCCCTGTGACTGTTGAAACAACTAGCTATTATTATTATTGTTCATAATCTCCTAGGTATTACTATTATTATTATTATTTTGCTACTTCGGCTGCTGTTTGAAAATCAGTTAATGTATGGCTAATGGTGCCATTGGAGGCTACTCCTCTCTCTCCTAGTTCATAGTCTTAAATGGATTCAAAGGATTTGTCTCAAATATACCATCAAGGTTGTTATTATTGTTGTTTCTATTACTATCATTATTATATTAAAATAAAAATGCTCCATCAGTTGCTGCCATCTTATTCTATAACACCTTTTGCTCCTGATCTTATTATTTGAAATCAAGAAGCTATTATTTAGCAGTGTAGAATTACTCCTTGCGATTTATTTACGTTTATTGTTGTTGACCATCAATATTAATGAGTTGATTGTTAGCCTACTAAAATTGCTAAGAAATCTACTAATTATTATTATTATCTTTGGCTTGAGGATCACTTATATTTATTTAGTACAATCCATATCTCTGATTAAAATCATCTTCATCTTAGCTTGACGATATAGATACGAGTCTGCTTTATCTCCTGGCTATTTTGTCTAAATTTCTTTGATCATTATCATCGTATGATGACTATGAGAGCCTACTCATTGACTTTGATTACCCTAAAAACTGTTGTAAATTTTAAATTTGATCTTATTAATATTAAGCCGATGGTTTTAATTGAGAAGAGACTCGGTTATGATCAATATCATCGTTTTATGCAAAGAACTATGCAATTTAGTTTATACCATCTTATTTGCTTTATTTTTATTATTAATTGTATTGCTATAACTTGTTACTTGTCTAAAAGTTAAAACCTTTGTCAAATTGACTTGCAAATTAATCGAAAGGATTCTAGCTATTATTATTATTATTAGTGTTTTTATTATTGATACCAAGCAATGGGCTCTAATTATTCTAATAGTTATACGAAGAGGATTGCTCGGCATTTATATTTGGCTGAGGAACTGGTGTACTTAGAGCTTTAAAAGGAGCATTGAAGAGCGTTGATGATTTAACTGGGTATTAATGAGCCATTGCTTTCCACTAGCTTCCACCTGTGAAGAGATGTTGAATTGCCTTCATTTTAATTTTAGAAGCCCCAGGAGTTTTTAGCATCATATTGGTTAAATTAATTATTTTTGCTATTGTTTTGAATAGATTGATTTTAGAATGCTGCCCAGTTGTTTTGTGTTTGTTGTTGTAGTTGTTGCTTTTGTTGTTATTGTTGATGATGGTGTCTAGGCTAGAATTAAAAAGCATCTTTGTATTATTCTTAAATTTTATACTCTTGATTATCTACTTTTAATTATTCAAGCTTCTCCAAGTAATTATTGTTATTATGATTATTATTATTATCATCATCATCACCATCCTATTAGTCTAATATCCTACCTACCTGCTGACGTGCAAAATATTAACTTCCAGCAGCTAATCTGCTTATTCTATTCCCCTAAGAAACAGTTTAATAATTCTCAGCTTCATATTTGCTACTCAATTTAGGACTTAAATAATCCTCATTCTCTCTCGCTTGATTATTCATGTATGAAGTCCTCAATTTCTACTAATTATTGTTATCTAGATAGAGCAAGTTTGATACACCCTCACGCGGCAGATCCTATTATATAAAAGCCCTAGTCTATCTTGCTTAATCGGTCAAAAATATAGCATCAATAGTCATCTGAGACATCTCTTATCTAATACTTTTAGGCTACTATAAACCCATATATAACTAAATTCTCGTTGAGAAATTTATTGATTTTAAATTATCCACCGTTTTATATAAATTACTCAAGAAATGGAGCCTATACGATAAAGTCTTTTATTTAAGGGTTGATAAGATTTACTCTCCCAAAAGCATCATCATAAGTCTTAAGTAAATTCTTATTTACATTAAAAAATTACAACGTTTTTTAGCATAGAGTTTAAAATGACATGTTCAGATTCTCCTCAAACTGAGCTATTCCCTCTTAACCTCTCTTTCGTAAAAGCGGAAACTTCATCGCATACACCAAATGTGACAGAATTTTTAGTAGTGACATTTTTTCATCGATCATTAACGCAATCGATTGCTCTACGTATATTTGATAATGTATATGAGGCGCTTTTCATCAAATTAATACCTATTTAATTACACTTTAGCCACAAATTAATCAGCGATTATATAATTTTAGGCTGAAGAGGTGTAGATGTCTGACCACTCTATCTGTAATAGTTGTAAAGCGAATAGTTTGGTTAGAAAAAGGATGAGTTTTAAGAGATTAATGAATGCTTAGCAATAAGAAAATCAATATACCTTTATATAATACCATCAAAGAATAAATTCTTATATACATCTTTTTTGTTAGAGTATTTAGACTTCCATAGCTTTTTGAGGTATTTTAACAGGTCAATGCATGCAGATGATTTATTGAGAGGGGTAAAATGCTTCGATAGGCCCATATAGTAAATATTTTTGCATCACTAATAATCCTTTGAGAGCGATGACTGTATTTGGTTTGGATAACCGTTTCCTCATGCTGTCATAAAATTTTATTATTTTAAGCTTCTTCTACCAGGCCTTTTTAAGCAGTTTACCTAGACAGTGTCTCTCTGGTTAGCTATCAACATTTTAAGTCGCTGCTAGAACCCAACCAGACGTAGATGTCTTTGAAAAGAGCATTTTGCTTTTTCAACTAATTTAGCTCCTACTGTTCGGGTCTTACCAGCTTGACTCTTTTAGTTGACAGCATTGTTAAGCCGATTATTGTTTCCTCTTCCCTGGTGATTGTTATTATTGCCTATACCGACTATTGCTCCACTGTAGTTGTTATAAACATCAGGATTTGGATTGTCATGACCTAACGAGTAGCTGTGTCTTTTTGCTTCGTTATTATACCTTAGCTATAAATCAGGATTTGATTCTGGCCCTCCCTTTGACAGGAATTATTTCATATTTGTGCAATATTAAATAACCTCACCAGCTGTACATCTTTCCTCTGGATTCTTGCACAGGGTCATTGAAAACGAGTATAAGCCACTCTTATGAAAATCCACAACTTCCCTCAGGAATTTTATAATCAGCGTTCATCTATGCAAGCTTCTCTCGATCGTGATCAAAAGGAAATTTTCTAAACAAGAGCGTAAATAGAATGCAACCTAAGGCCCAGACATCGACTTTATCAGTCAGGGGATACTCTGAGTATAAATTGACCTACTCAGGTGCACGATAATTCGGTGATGTAGTTCGCTGAATATCTTGTTAAATCATTGCTCTGTTTTATTGAGTGATATAAACTGGAGACTATTTCGCAATGCATGAGCCAAAGTCACATATTTTGAAGTGATTGTCCGTCCCCACAAGTACATTTTCAAGCTATATGCTTGCTTATATCAATCAACCATCCTTACCTTAATATCACGATGTGTGAATCCATGATCGTGGAGAATAGATAAACCTTTAGCTATTGAGTAAACGATTGATAATATTTCCATTGGAGGAAAAAAGTTTAAACTTCTCATCTCCCTCCTTGATCTGTAAAACGCGATTTACCAAAGTGTCTAAGTTTAAAAGCTTTAATTAACAAGTGCATGTAAATCAGAAATAATTAACCTTTGCAGAATTATAACAATACAAAAGCCTTTTTGTTCGATCCTCCAAGAGACATCATTTCGCTTCCGTAAAATTTTACAATGTATTTGCTGTGTTGTGGGAGTGATGACTAATAAAAATACATATCAATACAAATTCTATTTAGATACTTACGAGAGTGCTGATTTACTGCTTTATCGATTTAGCAAAGACATTCTCTTTCTCGTCCTGAAATTGAGATACTTTGAGTGCTACAGGTGATTAGACTTTATTCGATTTGCATAAGTAAATATCTCCGAATGAACCTATTTGTATTAGATTTTAGATTTAATGTAGTACCTGATCCAATTATCTATTTGACTTGGATATTATGGCCATTAATGGTCAACTTCCCCAAAACCCCAAAACCCCAAAACCCCTTTTTATCTAGTTGTGCTATTAATAAATTATATAAATTAAACTTTAAATACATGTATGCTTGTATTTGTAAATTTTAGTTTGAATAAATTAACATTGTGATTCCAGACATAAAGAATTAAGATCATTGTATTTAGAAGATTACAAAGCGCACACTAGGTCTTTAATCTTACATATTAATAAATTAATATTATTTGCATATTATAATACATCATTTCTTTCACTTAATTTTACTAATCTCATTTCTACTAAAAAATAAACTCATTTATGATTTTGAGCAAGATTTATCCTCTTCATAATGAGAAAAATACAATCGATGACTAAAGTAATCTAATTTACCAGCATTAAAACTTAATCAATAGACTATGCTTTTCAGATACAGAGCCCCTTTCTCTAAAATCTATTCAATAACGCATCAAATATTGTCAGATTAGAATTCACTATCTCAAATGAGCATGATATTCAATTTGCAGGAGAATTGATCTAATTTCTAGTGGAGAAATATCTTCGACTCTAAAAAGACTAGTATCAGAGCTGTTAATTTCAGTCTAAATTCTGTCTATACATAGCTTTCAATGACATTCGTGACGCTATTGAATTTAAAATCTGATTTGCCTAGTTTGATTTTGAGAGAAAATGAGTTAAATGCAAGTTTATTTTGGATGATGTACGTAGATTTTACAATTTTAGACTGAGAAAAATGGTAATAGAGCTATCGCTTAAGGTTTATATAGGTCAAATTGTCGTCTTAACATCCACTATTTGATAGGAATCCTCATCTTTGGATGATTGAACAGCTTAATATCCTGCTTTCTAATGCAGTGGATGGTTAAGTCTTAGGGCTGTCATATTTGCCTGAGCTTTCTTGCAAAGAGGCTAAATATTTTGATATTTGGTATGTTAAGACCAAAAATTAGTTAAACATTGGCACATTCGAGCAGTTAGAATTCAAAAAATATGATAAAAAATATTTCAATGTTCCAATAGTGAATTCCCTCTCAACATTAGAGATGAACAGGATTAATCTAAAATAAAATCACTGATAACTTTACAAAATGATAAAAAAATATCTACAAAATGTAGATTAACTCATGATCCGCTATCAAATGATGAAAATAATGCACTAATTAGCGCCTATAAAATTAGAAATAGTCCTTGAATTTCTAAATCTCAAATACTCTACAATCCTTAACCAAAATGAAATGAGACTTGCAGAGCTGTCAAAAATTATCAATTCAAAAGTTAATCCAAAAACACCATCTCTAAAAAAGAAAATAATCCTGAACCCAGAAATGAACACATATGTCGCTTAGTAGTAACTCAGCACCCACCTATCCATTACCAAATTGAGAAACCCCTAGAAAAAAATAAAGAAGCTAAGTAAGACTCAGATAAACTACAAAGTAAGCAACGCCGCCCTACAGAAGGGATTCTACAACCCAAAATACATCCCTCCAAAAGCATATATGAATTTTGAGATATGCATTGAAGCGATTAGAGCAGGGTTCGACAAAAGAACAACTTTGATGATAAAAAACATTCCAAACAAAAAAACCCAACTCTAAGTGATTTAAATGATTAACTAGAACTTTGAGAAGAAATATGACTATTTTTACCTCCCAATTGATTTCAAATACTTACAAAACGTCGGATATGCCTTTATCAATTTCATCAACTATCTTGATATCATTTAATTCGTTGATTGTTATAGTGGAATGCGATGGGCAAGTACCTCAAGTAAGAAGTGTATTGAATTGACATATGCAAGAACTCAGGGAATCAAGCAGTTGATTAAAAATCATAAGAAGTCATTGGTCTATCAAACTTAGAATGACCCTAAATTGATGCCTATCATTCTGAAGAATTGATTGATGATGAAAAATGATAATTTAAATAGATTTAATGAAAATTAATTAGCTTAATATAATTAATCTATCAAATAAAATGCTAAATTTCAACTACGTAAATATTCTTATCGTTCTATAACTAGTGTTGGTATTATTACTACTACAATCTAATAACAGCAGTCTAATATCTTATGGTTGCGTCAATTCGCCAACTATACACACCTGCTCATAATGCTTGCCTGGCCTATTCTTATTCAAGCAAAACAACATTCTTCAATTTCATAAGGCTTAAAAAGTATCATATTGTGTACCTGACTGCTCTCTCATCTCTTTCATGAAAAACAATTACTAAACAGGAGAATGTTAACTATGCATGAATTAAAAAAGTTAGTACTGTTAATATTGTGATGAACAAGGGATGAATAATTGCTTTGATCGTAAAGATATCCAATAAGTCTACTCATAATGTTAGCCTCCAACAATTTATAATTAAACTACAAATTAAAAATGCTAAATTGTCTGCCCTAATGATTACTAGTAGGTGTTTACTGGGAAGAAATGATAGACTCTATGTAAGCTATGTTCTTAATCTCAAGCATCTGAGTGCTAGTAGTGTAGGGGTAATAAATGTATTGAGTGTAAGTATGGCTATTATTTGGATAAGAACACTGGATAGTGTTAATAGATTAAGGAGGATGTAATGACAAAATATTTATTAGTTAATTAAAACCAATCATTAGCTAATGGAGTTGATATATTTAACACATTGATTGGAGCTATTTAACGAGCGGAGGAAATTGGAGCTGAGTATAGAAATAGCTAAATTAATATATTGTTTACATCTGGGACGCACTATCTAACAACATCGCATATTAGTAGTAGATAATATATTGCGAGTAAAACTGCTAGCTCTAACTCCTAATACGATTTAATATTCTCGACTTTGCAATGCAATGACTAAAACTAGATGAGATCTCTTTTTCCATCTGTAGCAAACACTTATAGCAATTTATGCATTAATTAAGGTTAATTGGCATATATAAATAATCGAGTTAAAGGTTATTTCTCGATAAATATACCTCAAAAACTTGAATGGAAAAATATTAGAATTAGCTCAATCGACATGATGAGTAATTGCTCATAATTAACACAATTGTGCAAATTTAAAGAATCTACTAATTAATATATTTCTTTGAGAAGTGATTGTCGATGCAAATAAAAAAGAGTTTAACTTGACTATAATTAGTGCGTAGCTAACTATCCCCTACACTTTTTTAACTTCAACTATGGCTATTAAATCAAACTCTAATCACCTAAATCAATTTACATCTATAATAGTCAATTTTAAGACTTTCATTACAACTTTAATTCTATTATCTAAGTCCCCTTCTCATTACACAGTCAAATATCAATCGAAAAATCTATTTTGAAGAGATTCTCTACATGTGGCTCTGTTCTTAAGAATATTTCAATAATACCAGATTTTAAAAGCGATGCATAATCGAAAAGTGTATACTACTCGTCTTAGATATTTAAAAAGATGGAATCTCAAATAGATAAAAATTTAGACGGAAATTCAAACTTATAAAAAAACTGTGAAAACACCAAACTATGGGACAGCTCATTCACATAAATATCATAAACACCCTGCTCCTTTATTAACATCACCTAATCTGAATTCTCAGATTTCGATTTATTAGTATAACAAAGCTCACAAAACAAATAATAACACCCAATTATTAAATATCTTAGTAATAGCTCATGGATTAGAGGAAGAATAATTAACTTAGTATCCTATCCTGGCTAAGTACGCATCATTAAATCAAAATTTAGAAACAATTTACTCAAATTATCTAATCTACCTCATCCATATACAGTTTCTAAAGCGAGAATAAAATAATATTCATCAGATTTTTTAGCTACATCCCGCTACGGAATAAAAATCTAAGCTGTCATCGCAATATCATACAGCATGAATTAAGTCATTTTATACAATAACTAATTCTAAAACAACTCTGGTACTAAAGGCCCAGTATATTTATCTTAGAAGATTAATGTATAAAGATAATTTTATATTATCAAAAATAAATTTATTAAAAATTCAGGATTCTACGGTGCTGCGACTGTCTATGCCAAGATCACGTAAGATTCATAAGACAATAGGTGCTCAGGGATTATAATTGACAACAACTATTTCGAGTACAATGCTGTGTTTTTCCGCCCGGGAGCTATCTTAAAACTATCTTGCTTGATAAATCTATAGCTAACTTATAGAAACAGTTATCTCTCGATTGATGACTATCCATATGATTTTAGTAATATTAGGAATAGGCTTTATGAGCCTTCATCTGTAATAGATTAAAATAATAACTTTAAAGTTTCAGACTAATATTTGCTGGAAAAGTAATCAGACTTCTTTACTCCTAAATTAAAGAAGAAGAGATTAAATGATCAATTTTACACAGCTTATTAAAATGCTATAACCTTGTAAAATTGTTAATTCTACTATAACTTTTTCAATCGCACGCTATCAGTTATTTAAATTTAATAAATTCCTTGAATACTTATACGAAACTTGACTTTATAAAAAAACGGAGTAATATTTCCAGAGTATTTTGGCTAATCATCTATTAATAATCATTCGATTCTTGATGTTTATTCTAAAAATGCTGCTGCTTTTATCGCTTAATAATACAAAAATCCAAAGATTGGGTAAATATTCCTACTTCCTTGATCTATCTTCATTAATCAGAGATTGTATTTCTACAAAATATAACTCTTCTCAAAAATTGGAGCATTGATGAGGACTAAAATAGATGTGGTGTGTAGATTCTACTATCAAACGGGTGAAAGACAATTTCACAATATGAAAACATCACAATTGAAAATAACAATCAGTTAGATGGAGGAGTATTCAATACAATCTTAAATAA
This sequence comes from Porites rus, assembly GCA_964035705.1. NCBI lineage: Eukaryota > Metazoa > Cnidaria > Anthozoa > Scleractinia > Poritidae > Porites > Porites rus. The sequence continues at coordinate 19,420 of CAXIVM010001086.1, forward strand.
ACTTCAACTTAAAAGAAGCTAATCTATGCCTGCTTTTAAAAATTTAAATACATTAAGCACATGTCCCTTGATAAAATTTTTTGGCGAGAATGTTTAAAAAAAATTCAACATCAAAGGCCTATATATAAACGATGTTGATATTTCTAAGATAGCCAAGAGCAGTATAAAATTTCAAGCTAATATAATTGATCTTGACTACAGCTTAGTATCCCTAAAATCTGGTATATCCTACGTAAACATAATAGACCTCTAGCTAACAAATTCAACATTTATGGATAATGTTCATTCTCGCTCTCTCTTTCAAATAACCTAAGCTTATGCTTCAATTCGAATTATAAATTCAACATTCAAAAATTTGTAATTAACTGGCCTGCCAATAACTTAGTTTTGGATGCCTTACAATAAAGAGATCTTATTTGAGAATATGCTTATATCAGACATTTAGGTTCTAAGAAAATAAAGATGCTTTGAAATCTAGCACACTAGCTCGAGTAACTAGATAACTCTAACAATTAGAAATCTAACTTTAAGTAACTCTTTCCTAACAAATTCTTTTATTGACATTAGTCGCAATCAGGTTACTTTGGATATGAGGGACATAATAATTTCAAACCTCACTAAAACTGCAGGGTTTTTCGCAATCATTACTGCTGGTTCGGTAAGACAATTGAAAGTTAAAGTAAGCGATTATAAGTATTTGATTAATCATCTCATTCATCTCCTCTTTACGAATGGTATATAAAATTAATTTTAATTTAAAAAAGGTTCTGTCACTAAAATTCCTGGAACTAATTATAAAGCACTTACTGATTCCTAAAGCTTATTTTTAATTGGCGGCTAACATAATGTACTGGTGGTTGAGAACAGTGTATTTAAGAATCTAGACTCTTCATATGGAAAGAGTGGAATCATCTACTCAATTTATAGCTCAATTTTAATTTAAAACTAGAATCCTTATGAAAATATCTCATCTTAATAAACAGGAGGCGTTTACATACTTTAAGGACAAGCATCAGTCAACATCACCAACACAAACTACTGAAATTGCAGTGCACCTTATGGAGGAGTATTTTACTCAACTAATAAAGTCTAGCTCAACGTCACAAGTTCAGAGTTTACTAAGTGCTAATCTACGTTAGGTGGAGCAATAATAAGCGCAGATCAGAGATCATCATTCAAACTCGAAGATTGCAACTTTAACAACATACAAACAAGCTAAAATGGGTATCTCATCTTCTTAAACAGTTAAAAAGGCTTATATTTAAATGAGTAAAAAAAGTTTATCATTAAAAACTCAAAATTTATCAATATCTCTGGAAAGCTATCAATGATTGCTTCATACTTCTCCCCTGTGTAAATTGACAACTGCTAATTTTTAAACATCCAAAGCTTAAAAGATAACAATCTCTTATTCTATAAGCCATCCTTCCTATCAATTAAAAATTCATCATTTAAGAACTGTAAAGGGAATAATTTCAGACTAATGTATATACAAAATGCATAGGGCATAGCCTAAATACATAACACCACATTTTAGCAGCTATCAAATTTCTAAAACATTATAGAATCAGCGTTTTCATCAATTAGTATAGAAAATTGTATCTTTAATAACATAATCTAAAATAAGTACTCGATAATTAAAGGCTGGTTCTTTTATATAGTATCGATAAAAAACACAACATTCACTGATATTAAGTCTCAATAAATAATTTATTTTCTTAGAAGAGAAAAAATACTAGGGTAGCCAGTGATTGTAGAAGATTGCTTGTTTTAGGATATTTAATAGAATGAAGGGGCTGTGTGAATAAAAACTTCGAGTTGGAATCATATTTTGAATAATAAATTTAATAGAATAAGCGGGAATTAGACTGGTGTAGTGAGAGTTTAACAATATTCTTATCTAGTAACAATTCAAGATAACAGTTTTACAAATTTATCTTCGAAAAAAGGGTCTGCTATATTTTATGATAGTACTATTGGCCGTGACGAAATGATGATAGTTAATAATACATTTAAGGGGAATTCTGCAAAGTTGTATGGTCACAATATAGCATCTTACAGTGAATAGTTGATTTTTATAAATAAAGAAGCTTATGATTATGTTAACTAAAATGCTCGAATTATCAACGAAGACAACTATCAAAACTACTCTGTAGATTAAATTTCTTTTGAGGTCAATATAACTGAGCATAGAAGCTCTGCGAGATTACCTCCAATTTATGTAGGATTAATTGATGATTAGAAACAAATTGTTGCAAGTTAAAATCTTACAATTCTATAATTACTTGTAAAATCTATCAATTAAGTCGATTTATAGCCAATTATTGTTGGAAGTAACCCAATATTTAGTCAAAATGGAATGTACTAAATAAATGATCTTGAACTTTAGGGATAGCCAGGGACAAATGTTAGAATTGAGTTCAAATCTTAGAGAATGAACACTCTTTATATTAATGTCTATCTTAGGTACTGTAAAAGGGGATAAGTTTTTATAGAGTAGGGTGCGTGTATCTAATGCTCTCCACAGCTGTACTCTCTCTCACTTAACTCAACAAACTGCAAATAATGTCTAAGTACAGCAGTTTGCTATGGTGGTGATCGAATCTCTCCCATTCCTGGATACTGGAGAGCCAACTCAATCACTTAAAACATATATCAATGCTACAATCAAGGAGCATGTCTAGGATCGACTCTAGAAACCTATAATCCCTAGGGTAATTGTCATTAAAACTATAAAGGTATCTTATGTGCTTAATGTGAGAAAGGATTCTAACGAAGCACTTCTTTTTAATGCCGTGAAATGCCCTCCATCTTGGTAGAATATCACTATCTTATTGGTGCTTTTTCTATTTTACATCGCTTTTCTAGTTTTTATGATTAGATCTACTATAATCTCAATGAAGAAATAAAAATCACTCTTCACCGTTTACTTCAAAATTATAGCAAATCACTTGCAACTAATTGCTTTGATTTACTCATTTGATTTAGATTGGCCTGATGAGATTGGTAAGGCTATGAGATTAACATACCCTGCTGCTGATGTTTCATCCCAGCTCTTCTCTGTAGATTGCCTAGTTTACTACCTATAAATTGATAATACATTCGCTACATACTACTTTTATCTGCTGATCTACTCTCTTCTTCCATTTTTTATCATATTGATAGTATGTTTGATATGGTTTTGTAAGTATAGAAAGAATGTTAAATTGTTCAACGAGAGATCAATATCGAGTATAATCATCATTCTATTTTTCATCCACCCTACCATTGCAAATGTTGTGTTTTAGAACTTTATGTAATTCATTGAATTTTAATTAACATATCATTCTTTATAGATGCAAATAAATATAAGAGGAAAGATATCTAGTCCAAGACTTCAGCTCAATCTGCTTCAATGACCGTCACCTTTACTTTTCAATATTTGTAGGGTTTCCTGCACTGGCATTATGGGTGATCGGGATTCCATTATTCGCTTGGTGTTTAATGCGGGAGTAGAAATAAAGATTACTTAATATGGATGTTAAACAAAAATATGGATTTCTTTACAATGGCTACAAACTTGAAGCATACTATTGGGAGTGTGTAATAATGTTTAGAAAAATTGCTATTATTTTTATAAGAGCCTTTTTATCATCTTGGGGGAGTAAGATACAGGCATATGTTACTCTTATCGTTTTACTGATGTTTCTTCTCCTAAGTAGTGCGAAGAAACCTTACCTTTAAAGAAAACTGAATAAACTTGAGATATTATCATTGACTATCTCTATGATCACAGTGTACCTCGGGATTTACTTTATCACCTCGAGTAAAAAAGATTAAAGATTTAACCCAAACAAAGACTTCGAATTTCGTAATTGGGCGAAGTGGGTATTCTTTGTCATAATTGTCGCATCTAATATATATTTTGGGATGGTTTGGCTCTCTTCAATATTCAATTAAATGAGAAATGAGATTAGGAAGAAATACCCTCGATGTTTTATATGTTTATTCGCCTGTTGTAAGAGGAATAAGTTGCTTAGAGAGGAGATCTACATAAAGTAAGAGAATACCAAAAATCAGGAAATTGATTAAATTGACAAAATTATAGGGAAACTTTCTACTCTAAAGTAACTAATAGGAAATAAAAAAAATTAAATTGATTAGAAAAATTTAAGATCTTACATAATGTAGAGCAAGGTTGAAATTGATCGGATTAACAACTAAATCATCAATAGCTAGATTGAGTAGAAAATTAATAGATACCCTATGAAACGCACTGCAAACAATAATTTAATGATTGAGGCGAATACAAGTAATGACTAAGATATCATAACATAGTCAGCAACGTCTCATGCGTTTTAAATTACAAATTAAACTAATTAGTCAATTGATGATATTAAGTTTATTTAAAGCTTTGAGTAATCAATACAAAAAAAGAGTGAGAAAATTCATCCTTAAATCTATGCTAGAAAGCCTACGATTTTGAGAATGAATTAATATGGTTAGACTAAAAATAAGAATAAGAATAACAATAGATTATTAGAATCATCATAATAATTTCCAATATCAGTGTTAAGAAGCTATAACGATTTTAACATGGAGTTTGAGAATAGTAACTCTTTTGAAAGAAAAGATAGGTAACTATCCTCTTCTTCTTCCTCATCTCTTTCTCAATCTATATAAAATAAGAGCAAGAGAATAGTTAGAGCTAAAAAGTATGCAAAGAAGCTGTATGAGTAATAAAAAGCTTAAGAATAAGAGTAGGCGAAGGAGATACTAAACGATTTAGATATAGATTTGAGTTTAGAAGATTGATTTTTGATTTCTATGTTATTATTAAAATTAAATTAATATTAATATCTTGAACCTATATGAATTTTATCGGATTAATATCAGGAGGAAAAGACTCAATCTATAACATAATAAAATCAATCTCCTATGGCCATAAATTAATCTGCCTTGCCCACTTATAACCACCTAATAAAGGCTTAGATTATGATTCGTTCATGTTCTAGACAGTGGGTTCATAATTAATTCAGTTAATAGCAAAGTGCATTGGCAAGCCATTAGTTTTAAGGAAAACTTAATTCAAATCAATTGTTAAGAGTATGGAATATGTTAAAAGTGAAGTTGATGATTAAATTTAAGACATGTTCCTCTTGATTTGATAATGTTTATAGAAATATCCAGAGATATAAGCTGTATCATCAGGTGCAATTTTGTCAAATTATCAGAGGATAAGAGTTTAAAACGTGTGTTGACGTCTAGGATTAAAAAGTTTGGCTTATCTCTGGTAGAGGTAATAGAAAGAGCTGGTTTTAGAGATGATTGAAAATGGAATTGATGCGAGAGTTATAAAGATCGCATCATTAGGGCTAAAACGAGTGGATTTGATGAAGTCTTTAGGTGAATTAAGTGCTAATAGATTTAAGAGTATCGAGGATAAATATGGTAAGATGATTGATTTCAATTTTTGCGGGAGGGAGGAGAGTATTAAAGTATTGTATTTGATTGTCCTTTATATGCTGAGGGGTTTATAGAGGTTGGAAAATATGAGATTGTTGATGTAAGCTAAGATGAGTTGTCTCCTGTGGCGTATGTTAGGTTTCTAGAGTATTAGATGGTTTAAAAGAAGAAGAAGAATGAGTAGTGTAAGTTGGATGAAGATTCTAAAGTAGCTAGTGATGCATTTCTTGAAAAAGAGCAATTAGATCAAGAATTTCAATTTAAATTAATGCAATACATTAAAATACAAATCAACTCCTCGCCAAATGGAAATATAAAATATCAAACTGCTTAAACTCTGAGAAAATTAAAGATTTAGCTTTAAAATTCGAATCAATTCATCTAAAATATTATCAAAATTAAAGTTATACTCGCAGATATGAGCCTATACTCTGATATGAACTTTGTTTATCAGCAATTTTTCAATATGGATAATCCACCTTGCTGAGTATGTTACGCAGGTTCAAAGGATCTTGAACCAAATTAGCTAATTAAGATTTTAGCTATCTATAAATATGACACAAAGGATATCAAGACCCTCCATGTTCAATCAATATCTTAATGGGCGCCAGCCATGATAGGACCATATTCTTAGGCTAAGTAGGTATGATGATTAGGTATTATTTAATATTAAATAGGATGAGAACTTTATCTTTTTAGCTGGTATGATTGGACTTGTACCTGCGACTATGAACCTTATTTAAGGCCATAATGAAATCAATAGCCAGCTAAAGCAAAGTTTGTAAAATTATCGACAAATTTTAAAAAGGGTTTATAAGGTTAAGCTTTAATAATGCTTAGGCGATTGTAAGGAAAAGCTTTTAATTGTAACAATCTTTCATTAGTGAATGTTTATATTGTTAATAATCAAAAATTTGACGATAATATTCTAAAATTTGCAATTCCAAACATCAAGCCATAGTATATCGATGTAAAATCTTTACCAATACAAGCTTTGGTTTAACTCGAGTTGTTGATCAAGACATCATAAAATCAATAAAATTAACTCCTTAATTTTTTAATGTCATGAGTTCATTAAACACTATAATAATTTAATAAAATAATAACATTCAAATGCTAGTATATTATCTCACCAACTTATAATCTATAAAATATATCATTTAAATAATAAATCTACCAAACAAGAATGCAAATCAAAGATTTATAAGTAACATTCGTATAATACACACCAATCTAACCCCACATGAAAAAATGGTCTATTTTACCTGGCCATTTTATCTATACTTTCAGAGTATAACTCAAGGCGATTTAAGACAGCGATAATCTCGATAGTGATATTAATGCTAGCGATGATGATAACAATAATTCTCCGATATCTAATGTTCATACCCCATTAATCCAAACATGGACAATCAAAAAAACATTTAAATAGCTAGTCAACGGGTTCAAAAAAGTATGTAAATTTATTAAAGATAATCAAATAACCTTCACCACATAATTCCCCAATCTAAAATAACCACCAACCAATGCAAGTTAACAAAGTATCTGAAATCTTGTCAATGCATTTACAAGCTATATTAACCTTCTAGCGAAGGAAACAATAATTTTAACCTCTTTACCTATGATTGAGATGTTGTAACACGCTCCCTACACCAACACCTTCAGTTCTGAGCTATTTAAACAAGGATGGATGAAAAAAAGATCAGGTGGTAGATTTAAGCACGAATAGAAATGCTTTTTATGTTATTGTTAGAAATTTTGTAGAAAATGGGTGAGGAAATGGATCATTGTCACTTGAGATTATGTATGCTATTTGAGAGATGCAAAATCATAAACAATCAACGAAATTATGCTGTTTGATGCTAATTTTAGGGTGAGGAAGGGATTTATGCAGACGAAAAGGAGAAACGGATTGATAATTTAAAATGGAAATAGGTCTCTGCATTTATAGGTATGGTTTTTTTGTTCTATATATGATGAGTAAATACAAAAATAGGCTGAGAGTAGAATGTAAATGGAGATGTGGCATGCTGCTATTATAGATGCATTTTCATAGAGTGATTTCAATCCTGATAACTCGAGAAATACATTTAACTCCTTCGCTCCAGCAAGAGGTGATAATCTCTGTAAATATTATATATGTGCGGAGGAATATTTTTCAGCTGTTTAAGATAAATTACTTGAGGCTAAGAATTAAATATATATCACAGATTGGTGGTTGACACCTAAACTATATCTTAAAAGGAAGGTTAATTTAGAGAATTAAGAAGATTACATTCATCATCGTTTGGATTCGATTCTATAAAAGAAGGTAAGTAGGAGATTAAATTTATTGACTTAGGCAAATTAAGGAATTAAAATATATATCCTCTTGTATAAATAAGTAGAACTCGCTCTCTCAATTAATTCACGATATTCCAAACGTCATCTCATATCTCTATCTCCTAATATAAAAGTTGCAAGGCATCCAATGACTCTCCTCTCATTTTGGTCGCATCATTAAAAAATTATTGTTATTGATCAATCCTTTGCCTTTATTGGTGGAATTGATCTATGTTTTGGTAGGATGTGCACGAGGAAGCATCCATTAGATGATATTAAAGATTAAAAAGGATAATGTGTGTTTCCAGGGCAAGACTACTCAAATGTTAGAGTTAAAGATTTTATCAATGTTGAGAAGTATGACCTTTAACTCATTGACCGAAATGAAGTACCTCGTATGCCTTGGTAGGATGTTTCAGTCTCGGTGGCAGGCTCGGCTGCGAAGGATCTAGCTCATCATTTTATTTAGTACTGGAACCACGCAAAAACAGATAAAGCTGGCACGAAGAAGAAAGATTTTGTTGTACTAAAGCCGTCATTTTCGTAGCCTGGTAAGAATAATTGGTGTCTGAATAATTTTATTTAGTTAATTACTTATGAAAATAAAATGTCAAGCAGTAAAATAACATAAAAGATTAGCTCGAATAAAATCCATTTTCAGATAGAAGCAATAGCTAAATAAATATTCCAAAGAAACGTAAATCTTAAAATACTTAATTTAAGAATAACTCTGAGCCTGGGTTGATTAAGTAAGCTGAAATATAAGTGATCACTCCTCATTCCAGAGATTTATTCCACGAAAAAGAGGCTAATCAATCAGAACTTTAAGAATTTAAGAATGGTGTTGAAAATAATATGAATTCAATGAAATATTTAAGCTCTACAAATATCCTTAGAATGCCAAGTATTGCATAAAATGAGAAATTCTCCATTAATCGTCAGAAAACTATAGGGTCAAGTTTTCTCAATAAAAATTCTTCTTTTCTTATTGCAAATAGATAAAAATAAAAGAAATCATCACCAATATTTAAACGCTCCACAACAACCATTCCCAAGCCAACTGGTGAGCAAATTCAACTTCATAATATTTAATAAGACATGATGCTTGGCATTCCAATAGCCTCTAAAAACTAATAATTAAAGTAAATTGAGCACAGAACTAGTGATCAGCTATTTCAGATCAAAAACTCGAAGAAATAAAAAGCGAAAAATGCTCTGAAAGCCTTTTTCGGTTTACATGTCAAGAATGATCAATAAATGAAGAAATAATTATACGTCAAAAATTATGTCGAGTTGATGCAAAAGAAAGATTTAGAATAAGAAGAATAAGATGGAAAAATAGCAGCATCTGCATCGCCCCTACGTAAATAGAAGACAACTGTCAAGCAAAAGATTAAATAATTTACTCATGAAGTCTAAGAGTTAGAGGATGAATAAGGGCCTCAATACTAGGTTGAAAAATAGAGAAATCAGAACATTCAGAGCAATTAAGGCAATTGTGTGTGTCAGATTCTACGTTCAGCTTCAGGCTGGTCAACTGGCTTAGCTAAAGGAATGTAATAAAAGTCAATTTATTAGGCCTATATCACTCTAATCGCTCATGCAGATCATTTTATATATATAGAAAATTAGTTTTTTATATCAAATCCAGGAGGCTTGTTAGGCGACAAAAACATAGTAGAAAATAGGATAGCTGAGTCATTAGTCCTTAGAATTGAGAAAGCTCATCAAATGAATTAAAATTTCAAGGTTCTAGTTGTTGTCCCTTTGTTGCCAGGCTTCGAAGGGGATGTTAAAGATTCTGGAAGTGCTTTACTTAGACTTCAGCTCCATTATGAATACTAAACCATTTGCAGAGGCGGTAATTCAATATGTGAAAGACTGCAAAAAATGAATATTCCTGCTTAAAAATATATAGAATTTTATGGTTTGAGAAATCATGGAATGATTAACGGTATGCCGACGACGTAAATAGTCTACGTTCATAGCAAGGTAATAAAATATACTCAAGAGATTATTATAATTTAGCTAATGATAGTAGATGATAAATTTGTACTCATTGGATCAGCCAATATAAATGATAGAAGCCAACTAGGTCTAAGAGACTCGTAACTAGATATCTTAATCTAAGACAACAACCAACTGGAGATGAAAATGGGATAAATTGATAACTATATAGCCAATTAATTTGCTCACTCCTTTAGAGTTGAGTTAATGAGCTAGCATTTGGGAATGACAGATTAATAGGTTGAAAATCCTGTTGATTAAGATTTATGGGGTAAAATTCGAGAAATTGCGAATGAGAACACCTTAATTTACAGAGAGTTATTTTAGTGTTATCCAGATGATTAAATGACTGATTATAAGAGATTGACAGAGTTTAAAAATCTAGCGCTAGAAGGAGAGTAGTTGATTAATAGGTACAATGAGCTAAAATAAAGGATTAAAGGATTTATAGTAAGTTAATTGATCGAAAATAATTTTTCTTAATAGGTTACATGGCCTAAGGAATTTCTGAAAAAAGAAAAGTTGCAAACGATGTTGTTTAATAAGGAGCATTACTTACCAGAGATTAACTTTACTTGAAGATATTTTTATAAATATAAAATATTAAGGTCGAGTTTATTAGAGTTTGCAATAATAGTTTTAAATTTATGTACATGTATTTGCATGGATATATATAGTGTATATAAGTATTAAGTTTATTTCTCTCCAATAATTACCAAGATCCAAAATATACCAATCCATTCTATAATAGAAATCATTTTCAAAAATTAGTGTGAACCACAGAGCAGCATTAAAACTATTTCTATGATTTGTATTGAATATTTAAATACTTTCAGTTTTAATATGATTATTTTCAATATCTTAAGTTTATGTCTCAAATAATAGTAAATAACAAAAACTATCTTTAATCTCTAAACATAAGAATCACTTCTTTTTCAATTTTTAATCTCCCTCATTCTTAACCTTTCCATATTCTTATAATAGACTCCTTATTCTTTCATCAATCTTATTTTATAATTTAGCAGTCGCTTTTTAATCTCCTCTGCATCAGCTAATTAATTTAAGATATCATCATTACGTATCTAGCAATATCCCCAAAATAGAACCAATGTCCTTTGAGAGTGAAATCTAAACATTTTTTTTATTTTCACTTTTTGAACTCTGTGTTTTAAGATTCTTATTAATTTTTTTTGCGAGCTCAGTATGTTCAATTACTTATACCTATTGTTAAGTTTTAATTAGAACTCAAGATCAGAAGGTATCCCTAAATTTCACTGCCTTTTTCTAATAGAACCTTAATATTTTATCTCATTTTCGCTGAGTGTTGGTCAGTCTTAATTTAATCGTCTGTTTATTTTATACTTTCATTTATTCAGCTATAGGCTTTGAAAACTCTTTAAGCTTCTAGAATAGTTATTAAAATAGGCAAATCTTTGGAGGTAGTTGTTTCAATATTACGTCATTGACTTAATCTAAAATCTAAATCAATGATGTTAAAAGCTTACCTAGTCTTTATTGATAAAATTACTCTTTAATATCTCTACATATATCTGTGTAGTCTCTCATGCAGCCTCCACTTATTGTGTATAATTACTAAGCTTACTTTTATATCTTTTTGAGTCTCTATTCCAGAGAGTTGTGCTCTTTTAATCCCTGCTCATTCAATTTATTTTGTGCCTTAATCTTATTAATCTATCAAAATTATTAAGCTTTTAAGAAATAGGATAGGGCGAAATATGTTATCAAACAAGTCAAAAAATACACCTGAAGCTCAAATACTAGATCCAGAATCTCAGTTCTAGTAAAGTTTAGATTGGTAGGAGATAAATTTACCTTTTTGAATTAAAGTGCAAATTGTAAAAAAATAATATCACTAAGACATAACGAACTACACATAAGCTTAAGTCCTCTCCCATTCAATATCGAAAATAGATTATCAAATAATTGAAGATCAGGATCGCCTTATTAAGGCAAAGCATCAGTCATTTAACATTCAAGTATCACCACTTAGAGCACAATACATATCAACAGCAAATAACATCAAGAGGGAGAAAAATGATTCAGCCTTTAACTAGCTGAAAGCTTTTGAGCTTCAATACCAAGTTTGCGAAAATCTAACGAGAAGTTATCTTTGCATGGTAAAGGAAAAATTATGTAACAATAGTGTTGAGACTGATTGGCAACCTATATGAAAATCTAATAAAATTAAAGGCTAAAATTATTTGCACTACCTGTATTAGTTCTAGTTCATGTAATATATGAAAATAAAAGTGAGAATTTATTATAATTTTTATTTAATTCTTAATATGTCTTTATAAAAATTATAGCAAAGAAAGTAATTATTTTTTAACTACATAATCACTTCAAATATTTTTCCATTAATACATCCATAATTTTTTCATATATTTTGTCTACCAGCTATTGCATCTATCTAATATTCTTAGCTTAATCTCGCTCTTTTATGATATTATCATCGCGAATCTAGCAATATGCCCAAAAAAGAACCAGCATTCTTTGAGATTGAAATCGATACCAATCATTCTCGCAATCTTTTATATGTACTTAGTAAATTTAGGGTTTTATATCTTTATTCATTCGTACATTTAACTAGCTTAAATTAAGAACAGAGGCATCCAGTGGAGGAGAGGCATCCTGTGGAGGAGAGGCATCCTGAGGTGGAGAGGCATTTTTTGGTTTTTCCTTTCTTCGTAGAAGATCCTCAATATAAGCTCTGAAAAGATCTATTTTTTATTCAAACTCTTTTTATGCATCATTTTTCTCTTTACCATCATCACTATTCTTATTTTGTAGCTTATTCAAATCCTGTTTCTAATTTTTATCCTTCGATTGGTCACCTTTTGTCGAAGAAAAATTTTTTAGGTCCTTATAAAGCTATTATAACATAAAAGCCTCTAGAAAGTGAGATTCAATAGAATTACTGAGAGACCTTCTTTTGTGAAGTATTACAATGGCCTCATGATTGTTCTTATTACTTGACCTATGAAACATGTGTTTAATATTTAAAACTTTATTTTACGTTTGCGAAATTTTTCCTCTGGAATATTTCTGCAAATATCTGTGTAGTCTCTCATGCAGCCCCCACTTATTGTGTATATTTATTAAGCCTACTCTTATATCGTTTTGAGTCTCTATTCAGAGAGTCGTGCTCTTTTATCCCCTGCTCATTCAATTTATTTTGAGTCTTAAGCTTATTCATCTCTTAAAATTTCTTCTTATACTCCAGGTACTATTTATAAAAAATAGCTTTAATCATTTATTTTGCCCTCTCTCTTGGTAACTCATGAAATTTAATTTGTTTAGTATCAAAATCTTTGAATGCTAAAATATATACTATATGAAACAAAAAGATCCTTACCTTCTACATTCGAAGGGTGCTATGAAGTCAGTAGAAAGAATTTTATATTATTATCTCGGGATAAAGTTTATACTACTGAAGTAACATTACGTCCTTGTATAGTTTGGAAGTCATCAATGACAACAACACAATTCTTAAATGACTGAGGAGTCTTTATAGTGTTTTATGGCTTTAGCTTTAAATTTTGGAGAAAAAAACAATTTTTGGAAGAGGCGTGATAGGAGAACGAGGGTCGACTAAATCTGCTTTAGAATCTCGGTTAAGATGAGTAAGCATGCAAAAATATGACGTTTCCCAATCCCTATATAAAATTTGGACACATTGATCTTACCTGGATCCCCATATACAATGGTTACATTATTGATTAGTTTCTTTTCAGCATTTTTTTATTCTTAAGCGCCTTACTTATTGTTCTTTATTAATTAATTTCCTTAAATTCTATTTTCTTTAACATTGTAACCAATCAATTAATTCCATTATGAATAGTTCTCCATAAAACTCTTAATCTCTTAATTTTTCTTTACTCTACTCTCTGTTCTATTAAATCTAAGTCAGTTATGCCAGAATTCAGTAGTTATCGTCTCATCCTTTTACCAATGATAAAATCGAATCGAACTCATGGAAGCTTCATATTCGTTGAAAAATCTTAATAGTCTTTTTTGTAAGCTTTCTTAATTTCTTAATTTGGGCGATATAAAAAAATTATAATAAATCAATAAAGAGGTCAAAAATTGACCTATAACTGCTGCGTTTTTCTTAAAGCCATTCATAGAACTTATATTTGGAGTCCTTAATTGATATCAAATATTATAACTAGCTTTACATTATTTTGTTCCTTTGATAGAACAGTTTATGCCTCTTCTTGCTTGTGATCTTAGCCATTAACAGACCTTGATCTTTGATCTTCACACTTTTTCATCTCCTCCAACTTTGCATCCTTCTTCTTTACATCCTTCTTCTTTGCATTGGAAAGCATTGGTTGAGAAGTCTTTATTTCTTGATCTGCTTTGAATGGCATGTTAGTTCCATCAGTCTTATCAGAGTTCGGGACGACTTTGCTCTTGTTTGGATTAGATCCTGCATCTTAATCTTTAGAGCTAGCTGCTCCTGATATTGGCTTCTCATTGCTCTTGGATGTCCAAACAGTCTGACTCCAGCAAGACATAGCCATCTGTTTGGGAATGCGGACTAGAAATTTGTCTAAGAAATGTGTAAAAAATGAGAGATCTTACGATAGTGCTTGTTCAATAGAGTACTTGAATGGATATCCTTTAGAAAGGCATTGAACTTCTCTTGACTACGACGTCCACTTAGTGACTTCAAATCTTCTATATCTTTTGATGTTTCTCTTGCATTACTCTAAGTTTTCTGGGCCCAGAATCTGAACAGTGTGCGCTTTTTATTCATCAATAGGCGACTGGCGAAACTAAATGCAGATTCAGATATGTATTATAAAGAAACGGAAGAGAGAGATGGATTAAAGTACTTTGAGATTTCAGATAGATTGAATTTCATTCTTCTTTATCTTGTTAATTTTAATATAATAATTCTTGCCAATGGAAATTAATTTAAAATATTTGTTTTAGAAATTCCAATTTTTTAATAGAAATTGCCCATAATTTCGGGGTTTTGGGGTTTTGGGGTTTTGGGGTTTTGGGGTTTTGGGGT
>CAXIVM010001087.1:0-19802 GCA_964035705.1 Porites rus
CACCTGACAATAAAAGTTAATGGCCAATAAACTACTTCTTACCTTGTCTCTACTTGTTTCTTTTTTAGTTACTAGTGAAATGAGACAGACATAATTCTCATACTCTACGCCGTTACAGGTTTTTCGCGATAATACACACAACACAAGTGCTGCACAGGACACAGTAGAGTACTAGTATCTCTAAGCTTACCAAAAAATTAGTGATTGCGCCCAACATCTCCTTATTCGTTCAGTTAATCTCTCTGCCTGTCTTCCTAAGTTGACGTTTACAATCCATCTCATTTTCAAAGAACTTAGCAAACGTCTTAGAGGTTACAGATCTATCGCGATCAGTAGTAACTGATCCCTCTGCGGTCCGCTATAACAACTTAAGAAAAGAGTTGCGCAAGTAACCAACATTAGCTATCGCTGTGGAGACAATAACGAGACATGTCTGCCAAAAGCACCCAGAAGAAAGCTTCTAAACAGCCGGCCGAACACCCTAAGTATGCAGAAATGATCATACAAGCCCTTCACGCCCTGAAAGATCGTAATGGTTCCTCGCGTCAGGCTGTCGACAAGTACGTTAAGAACCATTTCAAAGTGGGAGACAAAGCAAGTCATTTTATTAAAATGGCTCTTAAGAGAGGCGTGGAGAGTGGTCAATTTATCAACACCAAAGGGTCCGGAGCTTCAGGTTCTTTCAAGGTCAACAAAGAAGTACAGAAAGCAAAGGCAACCAAAGACCCGGCGAAGAAGACCAAAACCGCCGATCCAGCCAACAAACCAAAAATAAAGAAGGTCGCCGCGAAAGAAAAGACCGCCCGCAAACCAGCCGAGAAAACCAAGAAATCGCCGGGTAAGAAAGTTTCCAGCAGCAAGAAGAAGACACCTCTCGTGCCAAAGAAGACTGCTACAAAGAAGCCGTTGCCTAAGAAAGCGAAAGAAAGCAAAGCCTCGGTTAAAAAAACAGTCACAACAAGAAAGTCAGTGGCAAGTAAAACTCGCCCGCTTATTCAACTACCGGCTCCTTTAGGAGCCACCAAATAAAGTAAAGTCATCACCAATATCACCTCTAGTATGTTGACCTTAGGTCACCGTCACCTATAGCACAGTATTTATTTCTCCTTTGCCGAAACTGATTTCGTTTTTGTTGAGCAGAAGGTTACTTGAACCGCGGCTTAGAGACGCCTTAAAAGAGTAAACAAAAGCCACTCCATAAGATCAGATCAGATCAGATCAGATCAGATAAGATAAATACTTTTTCTTCGAAGTGGTCAGTACATGCACCTTAGTCAAGAAACTGGTTATCAGGTACCCGGGTAATGAAAACTACCGTAAACATCAATATTGAATAGTCAGAATCCCTCCCGCTTAACTGATTTGAAGTATTAAAACCCTTACATCCCGGAAAATATATATTTGCAGCCTGGTAAACCGTTCTCTTGTTCTCAAGTGCAGTACCGAAGTGACCTGTTCATGCCTGTAACACTTTTAAGTAACGTTGTTTTACGAATTACGTCAGTTGATTCTCTGGCGTGGTGTAGTGGTCATCGCGCTGGGAAGGAGATCCTGCGGAAACTGTTTGGCTCGGTGCGTGTTGTCACCCAGCAATCGTTTATTTGTTTCTTTTTTTTTTCTTCTTTTCTCCTTGCTTACATAAAAATCATCTTTTAAAACCTTTATCTGTTTTTTGTTGTTGTTGTTGTTGTTTTTTTTTTTTATGTAAAAAGTAAAGTTGAACGGGGAAATAGAGGAATGATTTGTTCGTTTTAATGGGAGCAAGTGTGCGAGCGAGCGAGTGTCGGGGTTTATAATGACGATTGAAAACTCTAAGAAACCGTGTTGAGTGTTGATCATTGCTTTTTTTGACATTTGGTGGCTCCTAAAAGAGCCGTTGTTTAGATCTGGTATTGAAGAATGGTTTTCACTTGCTACTAGTGTACTTCGTGACGGCCTTGGTACCCTCACTGACTGCGTGCTTTGCGAGTTCTCCTGGAAGGAGCAGTCTGATGGCTGTCTGAATCTCGCGGGAGCTGATAGTGGACTTCTTGTTGTAGTGGGCTAGACGGGAGGATTCTGTAGCAATGCGCTCGAAGATATCGTTCACGAAAGAGTTCATGATACCCATTGCTTTGCTGGAGATTCCGGTGTCAGGATGTACCTGCTTTAACACTTTGTAGATGTAGATCGCATAACTCTCCTTCCGTTTCGATCGCCGTTTTTTCGTACTGTCGCCCGACGTGGATTTTGCCTTACCGCCGCTCTTCTTCTCTCCTTTTTTAGCTGCAATCGGTTTAGGTGCCATGGTAAAGAAAGATATCTCTGCCTTTTCGAAATCGAGTTTGCTAATTCGGGATATCACAGTTTCTATTTATGTTGCCAAATTCAATAGGATCAATTAATATGCGGATCGCAAGTTCTCGTCGGTGATTGGTGTTTTGTTTTTCTCGGTGTAAACAATGGAGCGTGCCGCCAATCGACACAAAGAGAACAATTGCAAGGCTAGAATTTCTTTTTATGAGCCAATGTTAGACTTTTGATTGGTGCAATCTGATCCACGAAACGCAGTCCGCGCGTGATAAATTATGGCGGCCGAAGTTATGTCTTGGAAAACAGTCTCCTGAAACTTAAACTGAAACTTAATATACGAGTTAGTCGACAAAATGACCGGACGAGGAAAAGGTAAAGCCCAGGGCACCAAGTCAAAGACTCGTTCTTCCAGGGCAGGACTACAATTTCCTGTTGGTCGCATCCATCGCCTTCTTCGTAAAGGCAACTACGCTGAACGCGTCGGAGCCGGTGCTCCCGTGTACTTGGCTGCCGTACTTGAGTATCTGAGTGCTGAGATCCTCGAGTTAGCAGGAAACGCAGCACGCGACAACAAGAAGTCAAGAATCATTCCTCGTCACCTCCAGCTGGCTGTGCGAAATGACGAAGAATTAAACAAACTCCTTGCCGGTGTCACCATCGCTCAAGGCGGTGTTCTTCCCAACATTCAGGCAGTATTACTACCTAAAAAGACAGAGAAGAAACAACACTAAGCGACGGCAACAACCATAAATACAAACGGCTCTTTTAGGAGCCACCAAGTCTAGAATAAAGTCATGACCAATCACGATATAAATTTGTAATCTACCCCCCAAATAGTATTCGCCGTCTCAGTTTGGGATTAATAACTGGATGGATACTTAGCCGCAAATAATTATGTCTCGCGGAAACTTGCTATTTCTACTTGTTTTTGCATGGTTCCATGTTCCTAGTTTTGTTCATAAATGCGTATACCAAAGCATATTTAGCGTTATTTCGGCTATAGCATGTAAGAAAGAAACAACAGCAACCACAACATTGCTTGAAACTGAAACCAGTCTTAGGTCAGTTTAGCTCGGTGTAACATGAATTTAAAGACTGATGTGATTATATCATGAAAGTTGAAATTGCGTTTGCTTTTTATGCAGGTTTCATTCGCGCTGTTTCCAACAGGTTTTTATACGAACTTCGAGGTACATACCAAGCGACAATCGAACAACTTTCTGATCTTTTTAAACGAGTACACAATTAATCGCATTCCTACCAACCGGGAACAAACATTGCTGCTACTACTGAGCTTGAAATATTGTTTTCTTTGCGTCAAAATTACAAGAGATCGTCGTGATTTCATTCAGTACATAAGCTGTTTACGTAAAATAAACAGACACAGTTATAAACCGTCGTCGGTAACGACACAAACCAGCTCGCTCTCTTAATTCTGCGACAACAACAACGTACAGCAACAGTTTATTCACTAACTAAAGACAAAAGCTTTACAGTATTGTATGCCCCGCAAAGAGCTATGAGGCTAATCTAGACGGGAAAAAATAATTTCCCTTTATAAGTAACGACTGCGCTGCTGTAAAGTCACAAAAAAAGAAAAAACTCGCGTGGACGCACCCAGTAAATAAAGCGCTGAATCGATTTCAGGTGTATGTTGTCTTGTTCATATGTGTATAAACCTTCGGCAATGATCGTAATGAAAACAAATTCTCTTATCACGTATTTGGTCAGAGCTTTTCATACATTTGTTGGCTCCTAAAAGAGCCGTTGGTTTAAGTGTTGATCAGGGATCACAGTGTATTCTAACCCCCAAAACCGTACAGAGTACGTCCTTGTCGTTTCAGAGCGTATACTACGTCCATGGCTGTAACGGTCTTACGCTTGGCGTGCTCGGTGTAGGTCACGGCATCGCGGATAACGTTCTCAAGGAAAACTTTCAGAACACCGCGTGTCTCCTCGTAGATCAGTCCAGAAATTCGCTTTACACCCCCACGGCGAGCGAGACGACGGATCGCTGGCTTGGTAATTCCTTGGATATTATCGCGTAGAATCTTACGATGACGCTTAGCACCACCTTTGCCCAAGCCTTTACCTCCTTTGCCGCGACCGGACATTCTCGGTTGTCTGAATTATCGTCAAGGTTTAAAAAGGGACAGGTCTCGTACTATGTTAAATCACTGCAGAACAGAAATTACTTTTCAATCTATACCCTTCAATCTGACCTCTCGGGAAACATTATTTCTTGTGTTTACATAGATTTGTTCTTAGTAAAAGGACAACAAAAGAATATTATAATTTTCTTTCGCCCCACTGTCTATTGTAAGGCATGCAAATCAAAGCAGGGTGTCTCCGAAGCCGAACCAATCAGAAATACATAAATTCTTAAATATCCAATCGGCTTGCGACAGCCTCCTGATAAATCGCGGCCATAAAAATTGCCAAGCTTTCACATAGAGCCTTTAATCTTCTGAACATCAGTTTCACAGTCATGGCCCGAACCAAGCAAACAGCGAGAAAGTCCACCGGAGGAAAAGCGCCTCGTAAACAGCTGGCTACTAAGGCAGCTCGAAAGAGCGCTCCTGCTACTGGTGGCGTGAAAAAACCGCACCGTTACAGGCCAGGAACAGTGGCCCTCAGAGAGATCCGTCGTTATCAGAAGTCCACCGAGTTGCTGATTCGCAAGTTACCGTTTCAGCGTCTTGTTCGAGAAATCGCTCAGGATTTCAAGACCGACTTGCGCTTTCAAAGCTCAGCCGTGCTGGCTCTTCAAGAGGCTAGCGAAGCCTACCTGGTCGGTCTTTTCGAGGACACCAACCTTTGCGCCATTCACGCTAAACGTGTCACCATCATGCCTAAAGATATCCAGTTGGCTCGTAGGATCCGGGGCGAACGTGCATAACAGCTCAGCT
Organism: Porites rus; assembly: GCA_964035705.1. NCBI lineage: Eukaryota > Metazoa > Cnidaria > Anthozoa > Scleractinia > Poritidae > Porites > Porites rus. Next base: position 5,202 of record CAXIVM010001087.1, read on the forward strand.
CGGTTCTGACAATCTCACAACACAAACGGCTCCTTTAGGAGCCACCACCTGACAATAAAAGTTAATGGCCAATAAACTACTTCTTACCTTGTCTCTACTTGTTTCTTTTTTAGTTACTAGTGAAATGAGACAGACATAATTCTCATACTCTACGCCGTTACAGGTTTTTCGCGATAATACACACAACACAAGTGCTGCACAGGACACAGTAGAGTACTAGTATCTCTAAGCTTACCAAAAAATTAGTGATTGCGCCCAACATCTCCTTATTCGTTCAGTTAATCTCTCTGCCTGTCTTCCTAAGTTGACGTTTACAATCCATCTCATTTTCAAAGAACTTAGCAAACGTCTTAGAGGTTACAGATCTATCGCGATCAGTAGTAACTGATCCCTCTGCGGTCCGCTATAACAACTTAAGAAAAGAGTTGCGCAAGTAACCAACATTAGCTATCGCTGTGGAGACAATAACGAGACATGTCTGCCAAAAGCACCCAGAAGAAAGCTTCTAAACAGCCGGCCGAACACCCTAAGTATGCAGAAATGATCATACAAGCCCTTCACGCCCTGAAAGATCGTAATGGTTCCTCGCGTCAGGCTGTCGACAAGTACGTTAAGAACCATTTCAAAGTGGGAGACAAAGCAAGTCATTTTATTAAAATGGCTCTTAAGAGAGGCGTGGAGAGTGGTCAATTTATCAACACCAAAGGGTCCGGAGCTTCAGGTTCTTTCAAGGTCAACAAAGAAGTACAGAAAGCAAAGGCAACCAAAGACCCGGCGAAGAAGACCAAAACCGCCGATCCAGCCAACAAACCAAAAATAAAGAAGGTCGCCGCGAAAGAAAAGACCGCCCGCAAACCAGCCGAGAAAACCAAGAAATCGCCGGGTAAGAAAGTTTCCAGCAGCAAGAAGAAGACACCTCTCGTGCCAAAGAAGACTGCTACAAAGAAGCCGTTGCCTAAGAAAGCGAAAGAAAGCAAAGCCTCGGTTAAAAAAACAGTCAACAAGAAAGTCAGTGGCAAGTAAAACTCGCCCGCTTATTCAACTACCGGCTCCTTTAGGAGCCACCAAATAAAGTAAAGTCATCACCAATATCACCTCTAGTATGTTGACCTTAGGTCACCGTCACCTATAGCACAGTATTTATTTCTCCTTTGCCGAAACTGATTTCGTTTTTGTTGAGCAGAAGGTTACTTGAACCGCGGCTTAGAGACGCCTTAAAAGAGTAAACAAAAGCCACTCCATAAGATCAGATCAGATCAGATCAGATCAGATAAGATAAATACTTTTTATTCGAAGTGGTCAGTACATGCACCTTAGTCAAGAAACTGGTTATCAGGTATCCGGGTAATGAAAACTACCGTAAACATCAATATTGAATAGTCAGAATCCCTCCCGCTTAACTGATTTGAAGTATTAAAACCCTTACATCCCGGAAAATATATATTTGCAGCCTGGTAAACCGTTCTCTTGTTCTCAAGTGCAGTACCGAAGTGACCTGTTCATGCCTGTAACACTTTTAAGTAACGTTGTTTTACGAATTACGTCAGTTGATTCTCTGGCGTGGTGTAGTGGTCATCGCGCTGGGAAGGAGATCCTGCGGAAACTGTTTGGCTCGGTGCGTGTTGTCACCCAGCAATCGTTTATTTGTTTCTTTTTTTTTTCTTCTTTTCTCCTTGCTTACATAAAAATCATCTTTTAAAACCTTTATCTGTTTTTTGTTGTTGTTGTTGTTGTTGTTTTTTTTTTATGTAAAAAGTAAAGTTGAACGGGGAAATAGAGGAATGATTTGTTCGTTTTAATGGGAGCAAGTGTGCGAGCGAGCGAGTGTCGGGGTTTATAATGACGATTGAAAACTCTAAGAAACCGTGTTGAGTGTTGATCATTGCTTTTTTTGACATTTGGTGGCTCCTAAAAGAGCCGTTGTTTAGATCTGGTATTGAAGAATGGTTTTCACTTGCTACTAGTGTACTTCGTGACGGCCTTGGTACCCTCACTGACTGCGTGCTTTGCGAGTTCTCCTGGAAGGAGCAGTCTGATGGCTGTCTGAATCTCGCGGGAGCTGATAGTGGACTTCTTGTTGTAGTGGGCTAGACGGGAGGATTCTGTAGCAATGCGCTCGAAGATATCGTTCACGAAAGAGTTCATGATACCCATTGCTTTGCTGGAGATTCCGGTGTCAGGATGTACCTGCTTTAACACTTTGTAGATGTAGATCGCATAACTCTCCTTCCGTTTCGATCGCCGTTTTTTCGTACTGTCGCCCGACGTGGATTTTGCCTTACCGCCGCTCTTCTTCTCTCCTTTTTTAGCTGCAATCGGTTTAGGTGCCATGGTAAAGAAAGATATCTCTGCCTTTTCGAAATCGAGTTTGCTAATTCGGGATATCACAGTTTCTATTTATGTTGCCAAATTCAATAGGATCAATTAATATGCGGATCGCAAGTTCTCGTCGGTGATTGGTGTTTTGTTTTTCTCGGTGTAAACAATGGAGCGTGCCGCCAATCGACACAAAGAGAACAATTGCAAGGCTAGAATTTCTTTTTATGAGCCAATGTTAGACTTTTGATTGGTGCAATCTGATCCACGAAACGCAGTCCGCGCGTGATAAATTATGGCGGCCGAAGTTATGTCTTGGAAAACAGTCTCCTGAAACTTAAACTGAAACTTAATATACGAGTTAGTCGACAAAATGACCGGACGAGGAAAAGGTAAAGCCCAGGGCACCAAGTCAAAGACTCGTTCTTCCAGGGCAGGACTACAATTTCCTGTTGGTCGCATCCATCGCCTTCTTCGTAAAGGCAACTACGCTGAACGCGTCGGAGCCGGTGCTCCCGTGTACTTGGCTGCCGTACTTGAGTATCTGAGTGCTGAGATCCTCGAGTTAGCAGGAAATGCAGCACGCGACAACAAGAAGTCAAGAATCATTCCTCGTCACCTCCAGTTGGCTGTGCGAAATGACGAAGAATTAAACAAACTCCTTGCCGGTGTCACCATCGCTCAAGGCGGTGTTCTTCCCAACATTCAGGCAGTATTACTACCTAAAAAGACAGAGAAGAAACAACACTAAGCGACGGCAACAACCATAAATACAAACGGCTCTTTTAGGAGCCACCAAGTCTAGAATAAAGTCATGACCAATCACGATATAAATTTGTAATCTACCCCCCAAATAGTATTCGCCGTCTCAGTTTGGGATTAATAACTGGATGGATACTTAGCCGCAAATAATTATGTCTCGCGGAAACTTGCTATTTCTACTTGTTTTTGCATGGTTCCATGTTCCTAGTTTTGTTCATAAATGCGTATACCAAAGCATATTTAGCGTTATTTCGGCTATAGCATGTAAGAAAGAAACAACAGCAACCACAACATTGCTTGAAACTGAAACCAGTCTTAGGTCAGTTTAGCTCGGTGTAACATGAATTTAAAGACTGATGTGATTATATCATGAAAGTTGAAATTGCGTTTGCTTTTTATGCAGGTTTCATTCGCGCTGTTTCCAACAGGTTTTTATACGAACTTCGAGGTACATACCAAGCGACAATCGAACAACTTTCTGATCTTTTTAAACGAGTACACAATTCATCGCATTCCTAGCAACCGGGAACAAACATTGCTGCTACTACTGAGCTTGAAATATTGTTTTCTTTGCGTCAAAATTACAAGAGATCGTCGTGATTTCATTCAGTACATAAGCTGTTTACGTAAAATAAACAGACACAGTTATAAACCGTCGTCGGTAACGACACAAACCAGCTTGCTCTCTTAATTCTGCGACAACAACAACGTACAGCAACAGTTTATTCACTAACTAAAGACAAAAGCTTTACAGTATTGTACGCCCCGCAAAGAGCTATGAGGCTAATCTAGACGGGAAAAAATAATTTCCCTTTATAAGTAACGACTGCGCTGCTGTAAAGTCACAAAAAAAGAAAAAACTCGCGTGGACGCACCCAGTAAATAAAGCGCTGAATCGATTTCAGGTGTATGTTGTCTTGTTCATATGTGTATAAACCTTCGGCAATGATCGTAATGAAAACAAATTCTCTTATCACGTATTTGGTCAGAGCTTTTCATACATTTGTTGGCTCCTAAAAGAGCCGTTGGTTTAAGTGTTGATCAGGGATCACAGTGTATTCTAACCCCCAAAACCGTACAGAGTACGTCCTTGTCGTTTCAGAGCGTATACTACGTCCATGGCTGTAACGGTCTTACGCTTGGCGTGCTCGGTGTAGGTCACGGCATCGCGGATAACGTTCTCAAGGAAAACTTTCAGAACACCGCGTGTCTCCTCGTAGATCAGTCCAGAAATTCGCTTTACACCCCCACGGCGAGCGAGACGACGGATCGCTGGCTTGGTAATTCCTTGGATATTATCGCGTAGAATCTTACGATGACGCTTAGCACCACCTTTGCCCAAGCCTTTACCTCCTTTGCCGCGACCGGACATTCTCGGTTGTCTGAATTATCGTCAAGGTTTAAAAAGGGACAGGTCTCGTACTATGTTAAATCACTGCAGAACAGAAATTGCTTTTCAATCTATACCCTTCAATCTGACCTCTCGGGAAACATTATTTCTTGTGTTTACATAGATTTGTTCTTAGTAAAAGGACAACAAAAGAATATTATAATTTTCTTTCGCCCCACTGTCTATTGTAAGGCATGCAAATCAAAGCAGGGTGTCTCCGAAGCCGAACCAATCAGAAATACATAAATTCTTAAATATCCAATCGGCTTGCGACAGCCTCCTGATAAATCGCGGCCATAAAAATTGCCAAGCTTTCACATAGAGCCTTTAATCTTCTGAACATCAGTTTCACAGTCATGGCCCGAACCAAACAAACAGCGAGAAAGTCCACCGGAGGAAAAGCGCCTCGTAAACAGCTGGCTACTAAGGCAGCTCGAAAGAGCGCTCCTGCTACTGGTGGCGTGAAAAAACCGCACCGTTACAGGCCAGGAACAGTGGCCCTCAGAGAGATCCGTCGTTATCAGAAGTCCACCGAGTTGCTGATTCGCAAGTTACCGTTTCAGCGTCTTGTTCGAGAAATCGCTCAGGATTTCAAGACCGACTTGCGCTTTCAAAGCTCAGCCGTGCTGGCTCTTCAAGAGGCTAGCGAAGCCTACCTGGTCGGTCTTTTCGAGGACACCAACCTTTGCGCCATTCACGCTAAACGTGTCACCATCATGCCTAAAGATATCCAGTTGGCTCGTAGGATCCGGGGCGAACGTGCATAACAGCTCAGCTCGGTTCTGACAATCTCACAACACAAACGGCTCCTTTAGGAGCCACCACCTGACAATAAAAGTTAATGGCCAATAAACTACTTCTTACCTTGTCTCTACTTGTTTCTTTTTTAGTTACTAGTGAAATGAGACAGACATAATTCTCATACTCTACGCCGTTACAGGTTTTTCGCGATAATACACACAACACAAGTGCTGCACAGGACACAGTAGAGTACTAGTATCTCTAAGCTTACCAAAAAATTAGTGATTGCGCCCAACATCTCCTTATTCGTTCAGTTAATCTCTCTGCCTGTCTTCCTAAGTTGACGTTTACAATCCATCTCATTTTCAAAGAACTTAGCAAACGTCTTAGAGGTTACAGATCTATCGCGATCAGTAGTAACTGATCCCTCTGCGGTCCGCTATAACAACTTAAGAAAAGAGTTGCGCAAGTAACCAACATTAGCTATCGCTGTGGAGACAATAACGAGACATGTCTGCCAAAAGCACCCAGAAGAAAGCTTCTAAACAGCCGGCCGAACACCCTAAGTATGCAGAAATGATCATACAAGCCCTTCACGCCCTGAAAGATCGTAATGGTTCCTCGCGTCAGGCTGTCGACAAGTACGTTAAGAACCATTTCAAAGTGGGAGACAAAGCAAGTCATTTTATTAAAATGGCTCTTAAGAGAGGCGTGGAGAGTGGTCAATTTATCAACACCAAAGGGTCCGGAGCTTCAGGTTCTTTCAAGGTCAACAAAGAAGTACAGAAAGCAAAGGCAACCAAAGACCCGGCGAAGAAGACCAAAACCGCCGATCCAGCCAACAAACCAAAAATAAAGAAGGTCGCCGCGAAAGAAAAGACCGCCCGCAAACCAGCCGAGAAAACCAAGAAATCGCCGGGTAAGAAAGTTTCCAGCAGCAAGAAGAAGACACCTCTCGTGCCAAAGAAGACTGCTACAAAGAAGCCGTTGCCTAAGAAAGCGAAAGAAAGCAAAGCCTCGGTTAAAAAAACAGTCAACAAGAAAGTCAGTGGCAAGTAAAACTCGCCCGCTTATTCAACTACCGGCTCCTTTAGGAGCCACCAAATAAAGTAAAGTCATCACCAATATCACCTCTAGTATGTTGACCTTAGGTCACCGTCACCTATAGCACAGTATTTATTTCTCCTTTGCCGAAACTGATTTCGTTTTTGTTGAGCAGAAGGTTACTTGAACCGCGGCTTAGAGACGCCTTAAAAGAGTAAACAAAAGCCACTCCATAAGATCAGATCAGATCAGATCAGATCAGATAAGATAAATACTTTTTATTCGAAGTGGTCAGTACATGCACCTTAGTCAAGAAACTGGTTATCAGGTATCCGGGTAATGAAAACTACCGTAAACATCAATATTGAATAGTCAGAATCCCTCCCGCTTAACTGATTTGAAGTATTAAAACCCTTACATCCCGGAAAATATATATTTGCAGCCTGGTAAACCGTTCTCTTGTTCTCAAGTGCAGTACCGAAGTGACCTGTTCATGCCTGTAACACTTTTAAGTAACGTTGTTTTACGAATTACGTCAGTTGATTCTCTGGCGTGGTGTAGTGGTCATCGCGCTGGGAAGGAGATCCTGCGGAAACTGTTTGGCTCGGTGCGTGTTGTCACCCAGCAATCGTTTATTTGTTTCTTTTTTTTTTCTTCTTTTCTCCTTGCTTACATAAAAATCATCTTTTAAAACCTTTATCTGTTTTTTGTTGTTGTTGTTGTTGTTGTTTTTTTTTTTTATGTAAAAAGTAAAGTTGAACGGGGAAATAGAGGAATGATTTGTTCGTTTTAATGGGAGCAAGTGTGCGAGCGAGCGAGTGTCGGGGTTTATAATGACGATTGAAAACTCTAAGAAACCGTGTTGAGTGTTGATCATTGCTTTTTTTGACATTTGGTGGCTCCTAAAAGAGCCGTTGTTTAGATCTGGTATTGAAGAATGGTTTTCACTTGCTACTAGTGTACTTCGTGACGGCCTTGGTACCCTCACTGACTGCGTGCTTTGCGAGTTCTCCTGGAAGGAGCAGTCTGATGGCTGTCTGAATCTCGCGGGAGCTGATAGTGGACTTCTTGTTGTAGTGGGCTAGACGGGAGGATTCTGTAGCAATGCGCTCGAAGATATCGTTCACGAAAGAGTTCATGATACCCATTGCTTTGCTGGAGATTCCGGTGTCAGGATGTACCTGCTTTAACACTTTGTAGATGTAGATCGCATAACTCTCCTTCCGTTTCGATCGCCGTTTTTTCGTACTGTCGCCCGACGTGGATTTTGCCTTACCGCCGCTCTTCTTCTCTCCTTTTTTAGCTGCAATCGGTTTAGGTGCCATGGTAAAGAAAGATATCTCTGCCTTTTCGAAATCGAGTTTGCTAATTCGGGATATCACAGTTTCTATTTATGTTGCCAAATTCAATAGGATCAATTAATATGCGGATCGCAAGTTCTCGTCGGTGATTGGTGTTTTGTTTTTCTCGGTGTAAACAATGGAGCGTGCCGCCAATCGACACAAAGAGAACAATTGCAAGGCTAGAATTTCTTTTTATGAGCCAATGTTAGACTTTTGATTGGTGCAATCTGATCCACGAAACGCAGTCCGCGCGTGATAAATTATGGCGGCCGAAGTTATGTCTTGGAAAACAGTCTCCTGAAACTTAAACTGAAACTTAATATACGAGTTAGTCGACAAAATGACCGGACGAGGAAAAGGTAAAGCCCAGGGCACCAAGTCAAAGACTCGTTCTTCCAGGGCAGGACTACAATTTCCTGTTGGTCGCATCCATCGCCTTCTTCGTAAAGGCAACTACGCTGAACGCGTCGGAGCCGGTGCTCCCGTGTACTTGGCTGCCGTACTTGAGTATCTGAGTGCTGAGATCCTCGAGTTAGCAGGAAACGCAGCACGCGACAACAAGAAGTCAAGAATCATTCCTCGTCACCTCCAGTTGGCTGTGCGAAATGACGAAGAATTAAACAAACTCCTTGCCGGTGTCACCATCGCTCAAGGCGGTGTTCTTCCCAACATTCAGGCAGTATTACTACCTAAAAAGACAGAGAAGAAACAACACTAAGCGACGGCAACAACCATAAATACAAACGGCTCTTTTAGGAGCCACCAAGTCTAGAATAAAGTCATGACCAATCACGATATAAATTTGTAATCTACCCCCCAAATAGTATTCGCCGTCTCAGTTTGGGATTAATAACTGGATGGATACTTAGCCGCAAATAATTATGTCTCGCGGAAACTTGCTATTTCTACTTGTTTTTGCATGGTTCCATGTTCCTAGTTTTGTTCATAAATGCGTATACCAAAGCATATTTAGCGTTATTTCGGCTATAGCATGTAAGAAAGAAACAACAGCAACCACAACATTGCTTGAAACTGAAACCAGTCTTAGGTCAGTTTAGCTCGGTGTAACATGAATTTAAAGACTGATGTGATTATATCATGAAAGTTGAAATTGCGTTTGCTTTTTATGCAGGTTTCATTCGCGCTGTTTCCAACAGGTTTTTATACGAACTTCGAGGTACATACCAAGCGACAATCGAACAACTTTCTGATCTTTTTAAACGAGTACACAATTCATCGCATTCCTAGCAACCGGGAACAAACATTGCTGCTACTACTGAGCTTGAAATATTGTTTTCTTTGCGTCAAAATTACAAGAGATCGTCGTGATTTCATTCAGTACATAAGCTGTTTACGTAAAATAAACAGACACAGTTATAAACCGTCGTCGGTAACGACACAAACCAGCTTGCTCTCTTAATTCTGCGACAACAACAACGTACAGCAACAGTTTATTCACTAACTAAAGACAAAAGCTTTACAGTATTGTACGCCCCGCAAAGAGCTATGAGGCTAATCTAGACGGGAAAAAATAATTTCCCTTTATAAGTAACGACTGCGCTGCTGTAAAGTCACAAAAAAAGAAAAAACTCGCGTGGACGCACCCAGTAAATAAAGCGCTGAATCGATTTCAGGTGTATGTTGTCTTGTTCATATGTGTATAAACCTTCGGCAATGATCGTAATGAAAACAAATTCTCTTATCACGTATTTGGTCAGAGCTTTTCATACATTTGTTGGCTCCTAAAAGAGCCGTTGGTTTAAGTGTTGATCAGGGATCACAGTGTATTCTAACCCCCAAAACCGTACAGAGTACGTCCTTGTCGTTTCAGAGCGTATACTACGTCCATGGCTGTAACGGTCTTACGCTTGGCGTGCTCGGTGTAGGTCACGGCATCGCGGATAACGTTCTCAAGGAAAACTTTCAGAACACCGCGTGTCTCCTCGTAGATCAGTCCAGAAATTCGCTTTACACCCCCACGGCGAGCGAGACGACGGATCGCTGGCTTGGTAATTCCTTGGATATTATCGCGTAGAATCTTACGATGACGCTTAGCACCACCTTTGCCCAAGCCTTTACCTCCTTTGCCGCGACCGGACATTCTCGGTTGTCTGAATTATCGTCAAGGTTTAAAAAGGGACAGGTCTCGTACTATGTTAAATCACTGCAGAACAGAAATTGCTTTTCAATCTATACCCTTCAATCTGACCTCTCGGGAAACATTATTTCTTGTGTTTACATAGATTTGTTCTTAGTAAAAGGACAACAAAAGAATATTATAATTTTCTTTCGCCCCACTGTCTATTGTAAGGCATGCAAATCAAAGCAGGGTGTCTCCGAAGCCGAACCAATCAGAAATACATAAATTCTTAAATATCCAATCGGCTTGCGACAGCCTCCTGATAAATCGCGGCCATAAAAATTGCCAAGCTTTCACATAGAGCCTTTAATCTTCTGAACATCAGTTTCACAGTCATGGCCCGAACCAAACAAACAGCGAGAAAGTCCACCGGAGGAAAAGCGCCTCGTAAACAGCTGGCTACTAAGGCAGCTCGAAAGAGCGCTCCTGCTACTGGTGGCGTGAAAAAACCGCACCGTTACAGGCCAGGAACAGTGGCCCTCAGAGAGATCCGTCGTTATCAGAAGTCCACCGAGTTGCTGATTCGCAAGTTACCGTTTCAGCGTCTTGTTCGAGAAATCGCTCAGGATTTCAAGACCGACTTGCGCTTTCAAAGCTCAGCCGTGCTGGCTCTTCAAGAGGCTAGCGAAGCCTACCTGGTCGGTCTTTTCGAGGACACCAACCTTTGCGCCATTCACGCTAAACGTGTCACCATCATGCCTAAAGATATCCAGTTGGCTCGTAGGATCCGGGGCGAACGTGCATAACAGCTCAGCTCGGTTCTGACAATCTCACAACACAAACGGCTCCTTTAGGAGCCACCACCTGACAATAAAAGTTAATGGCCAATAAACTACTTCTTACCTTGTCTCTACTTGTTTCTTTTTTAGTTACTAGTGAAATGAGACAGACATAATTCTCATACTCTACGCCGTTACAGGTTTTTCGCGATAATACACACAACACAAGTGCTGCACAGGACACAGTAGAGTACTAGTATCTCTAAGCTTACCAAAAAATTAGTGATTGCGCCCAACATCTCCTTATTCGTTCAGTTAATCTCTCTGCCTGTCTTCCTAAGTTGACGTTTACAATCCATCTCATTTTCAAAGAACTTAGCAAACGTCTTAGAGGTTACAGATCTATCGCGATCAGTAGTAACTGATCCCTCTGCGGTCCGCTATAACAACTTAAGAAAAGAGTTGCGCAAGTAACCAACATTAGCTATCGCTGTGGAGACAATAACGAGACATGTCTGCCAAAAGCACCCAGAAGAAAGCTTCTAAACAGCCGGCCGAACACCCTAAGTATGCAGAAATGATCATACAAGCCCTTCACGCCCTGAAAGATCGTAATGGTTCCTCGCGTCAGGCTGTCGACAAGTACGTTAAGAACCATTTCAAAGTGGGAGACAAAGCAAGTCATTTTATTAAAATGGCTCTTAAGAGAGGCGTGGAGAGTGGTCAATTTATCAACACCAAAGGGTCCGGAGCTTCAGGTTCTTTCAAGGTCAACAAAGAAGTACAGAAAGCAAAGGCAACCAAAGACCCGGCGAAGAAGACCAAAACCGCCGATCCAGCCAACAAACCAAAAATAAAGAAGGTCGCCGCGAAAGAAAAGACCGCCCGCAAACCAGCCGAGAAAACCAAGAAATCGCCGGGTAAGAAAGTTTCCAGCAGCAAGAAGAAGACACCTCTCGTGCCAAAGAAGACTGCTACAAAGAAGCCGTTGCCTAAGAAAGCGAAAGAAAGCAAAGCCTCGGTTAAAAAAACAGTCAACAAGAAAGTCAGTGGCAAGTAAAACTCGCCCGCTTATTCAACTACCGGCTCCTTTAGGAGCCACCAAATAAAGTAAAGTCATCACCAATATCACCTCTAGTATGTTGACCTTAGGTCACCGTCACCTATAGCACAGTATTTATTTCTCCTTTGCCGAAACTGATTTCGTTTTTGTTGAGCAGAAGGTTACTTGAACCGCGGCTTAGAGACGCCTTAAAAGAGTAAACAAAAGCCACTCCATAAGATCAGATCAGATCAGATCAGATCAGATAAGATAAATACTTTTTATTCGAAGTGGTCAGTACATGCACCTTAGTCAAGAAACTGGTTATCAGGTATCCGGGTAATGAAAACTACCGTAAACATCAATATTGAATAGTCAGAATCCCTCCCGCTTAACTGATTTGAAGTATTAAAACCCTTACATCCCGGAAAATATATATTTGCAGCCTGGTAAACCGTTCTCTTGTTCTCAAGTGCAGTACCGAAGTGACCTGTTCATGCCTGTAACACTTTTAAGTAACGTTGTTTTACGAATTACGTCAGTTGATTCTCTGGCGTGGTGTAGTGGTCATCGCGCTGGGAAGGAGATCCTGCGGAAACTGTTTGGCTCGGTGCGTGTTGTCACCCAGCAATCGTTTATTTGTTTCTTTTTTTTTTCTTCTTTTCTCCTTGCTTACATAAAAATCATCTTTTAAAACCTTTATCTGTTTTTTGTTGTTGTTGTTGTTGTTGTTTTTTTTTTTATGTAAAAAGTAAAGTTGAACGGGGAAATAGAGGAATGATTTGTTCGTTTTAATGGGAGCAAGTGTGCGAGCGAGCGAGTGTCGGGGTTTATAATGACGATTGAAAACTCTAAGAAACCGTGTTGAGTGTTGATCATTGCTTTTTTTGACATTTGGTGGCTCCTAAAAGAGCCGTTGTTTAGATCTGGTATTGAAGAATGGTTTTCACTTGCTACTAGTGTACTTCGTGACGGCCTTGGTACCCTCACTGACTGCGTGCTTTGCGAGTTCTCCTGGAAGGAGCAGTCTGATGGCTGTCTGAATCTCGCGGGAGCTGATAGTGGACTTCTTGTTGTAGTGGGCTAGACGGGAGGATTCTGTAGCAATGCGCTCGAAGATATCGTTCACGAAAGAGTTCATGATACCCATTGCTTTGCTGGAGATTCCGGTGTCAGGATGTACCTGCTTTAACACTTTGTAGATGTAGATCGCATAACTCTCCTTCCGTTTCGATCGCCGTTTTTTCGTACTGTCGCCCGACGTGGATTTTGCCTTACCGCCGCTCTTCTTCTCTCCTTTTTTAGCTGCAATCGGTTTAGGTGCCATGGTAAAGAAAGATATCTCTGCCTTTTCGAAATCGAGTTTGCTAATTCGGGATATCACAGTTTCTATTTATGTTGCCAAATTCAATAGGATCAATTAATATGCGGATCGCAAGTTCTCGTCGGTGATTGGTGTTTTGTTTTTCTCGGTGTAAACAATGGAGCGTGCCGCCAATCGACACAAAGAGAACAATTGCAAGGCTAGAATTTCTTTTTATGAGCCAATGTTAGACTTTTGATTGGTGCAATCTGATCCACGAAACGCAGTCCGCGCGTGATAAATTATGGCGGCCGAAGTTATGTCTTGGAAAACAGTCTCCTGAAACTTAAACTGAAACTTAATATACGAGTTAGTCGACAAAATGACCGGACGAGGAAAAGGTAAAGCCCAGGGCACCAAGTCAAAGACTCGTTCTTCCAGGGCAGGACTACAATTTCCTGTTGGTCGCATCCATCGCCTTCTTCGTAAAGGCAACTACGCTGAACGCGTCGGAGCCGGTGCTCCCGTGTACTTGGCTGCCGTACTTGAGTATCTGAGTGCTGAGATCCTCGAGTTAGCAGGAAACGCAGCACGCGACAACAAGAAGTCAAGAATCATTCCTCGTCACCTCCAGTTGGCTGTGCGAAATGACGAAGAATTAAACAAACTCCTTGCCGGTGTCACCATCGCTCAAGGCGGTGTTCTTCCCAACATTCAGGCAGTATTACTACCTAAAAAGACAGAGAAGAAACAACACTAAGCGACGGCAACAACCATAAATACAAACGGCTCTTTTAGGAGCCACCAAGTCTAGAATAAAGTCATGACCAATCACGATATAAATTTGTAATCTACCCCCCAAATAGTATTCGCCGTCTCAGTTTGGGATTAATAACTGGATGGATACTTAGCCGCAAATAATTATGTCTCGCGGAAACTTGCTATTTCTACTTGTTTTTGCATGGTTCCATGTTCCTAGTTTTGTTCATAAATGCGTATACCAAAGCATATTTAGCGTTATTTCGGCTATAGCATGTAAGAAAGAAACAACAGCAACCACAACATTGCTTGAAACTGAAACCAGTCTTAGGTCAGTTTAGCTCGGTGTAACATGAATTTAAAGACTGATGTGATTATATCATGAAAGTTGAAATTGCGTTTGCTTTTTATGCAGGTTTCATTCGCGCTGTTTCCAACAGGTTTTTATACGAACTTCGAGGTACATACCAAGCGACAATCGAACAACTTTCTGATCTTTTTAAACGAGTACACAATTCATCGCATTCCTAGCAACCGGGAACAAACATTGCTGCTACTACTGAGCTTGAAATATTGTTTTCTTTGCGTCAAAATTACAAGAGATCGTCGTGATTTCATTCAGTACATAAGCTGTTTACGTAAAATAAACAGACACAGTTATAAACCGTCGTCGGTAACGACACAAACCAGCTTGCTCTCTTAATTCTGCGACAACAACAACGTACAGCAACAGTTTATTCACTAACTAAAGACAAAAGCTTTACAGTATTGTACGCCCCGCAAAGAGCTATGAGGCTAATCTAGACGGGAAAAAATAATTTCCCTTTATAAGTAACGACTGCGCTGCTGTAAAGTCACAAAAAAAGAAAAAACTCGCGTGGACGCACCCAGTAAATAAAGCGCTGAATCGATTTCAGGTGTATGTTGTCTTGTTCATATGTGTATAAACCTTCGGCAATGATCGTAATGAAAACAAATTCTCTTATCACGTATTTGGTCAGAGCTTTTCATACATTTGTTGGCTCCTAAAAGAGCCGTTGGT
>CAXIVM010001088.1:0-11164 GCA_964035705.1 Porites rus
AAACATGCAAAGAGTCCGCTCTAATGAGCTCTTCAACCGCACAAAAGCGCAGGTGGGCAGGAAAGTTGTTGTCCAATCAAAGAACTGTTTGGGCATGCTGCGACAATCCAATACAATTGCAGCTTGCCCGCACCAAACAAACTATGTCTTCCTGAATTGGCTTTGTGCTCGCAAAATCACCTCTCTTCTGATATCTCCTCCCCAAATCATGGAATAGCCAAATCCAAGCAATGTCTGCCATTGACACAAGAGCGTTTGCCAACACGGCACTGTGGTTTGGTTTCACTGCGTGAGGGAGAGCATGTTGCCGCCATGTTAGGCCTGAACCTTCTGACTCGCAGTCTTGTGTGACTTTTCGCCTGTATGGCACCTGCGGAAACACAGCATGACTGTATAGTCAGTGGCAGGTATTGTGAGGGCAGAAAGGAAAATATCTTTTCTCCCCATCATCTCCCAAGCAGCTTGCTTGGCTCACTGTCAGTCATCAGGAAAGAAACCCCAAATTCCATAACGCTGGGTCAAGTACCATTTAAACACCATGCCTTTTCAATAAACAGTAAGGCGTTGACTGGGACAGCTCCTTTCATGCCGCTCTATTTGTTTGCGACCCCTTTGCCGTTGATACAAGTAGTTCCCGGGCAAGCCGGCGGCGGAAGTTTCCTATAAGAACAAATTGACCTATAGGAGTGTCCACGTTCTCTCCAACATGCGCGTCCTCCAGTCAAACGCACGCGCTCTGGACTTTTGACCCACGGGATTCCACGTGTGTAAGGTGTGTGCTCCCTGCAGGATCAGCAGCTCACAACAGCGTACTGGGTTGTATCTTTGCCACGACAAGAGGGGTGTATGACGAGTGGTGTGTGATGAGTGGTGTATGCTGAGTGGTGTATGATGAGTGGTGTATTGACCAGCAGTTGAATGTCCTGTCCTGCATAAATGCAACCAAATACTATCAGTATGAACTGTGCCAAACCTGCACGCCGCGAGAGATGACTCCTCCGTGTACTACACTTGTACTACAAAGTGGCCGGTTCTCAGCTTCCAGCTCCACAGGTTGTTCCGCGTGCTAAAGTTGTACTAGAAAGTCGCCAGTCAGTTCTCATCTTCCAGCTCCCCAGATGCTCCGCGTACTGCAGTTGTACTACACAGTCGCCAGTTCTCAGCTTCTAGCTGCACAGATTGCTCCGCGTACTAAAGTTGTACTACAAAGTCGCCAGTTCTCAGCTTCCAGCTCTACAGATTGCTCCGCGTACTAAAGTTGTACTTGAAAGTCGCCAGTTCTCAGCTTCCAGCTCTACAGATTGCTCCGCGTACTAAATTGTACTACAAAGTCGCCAGTTCTCAGCTTCCAGCTCTACAGATTGCTCCGCGCACTAAAGTTGTACTACACAGTCGCCCGTTCTCAGCTTCCAGCTCTACAGATTGCTCCGCGTACTAAAGTTGTACTAGAAAGTCGCCAGTTCTCAGCTTCCAGCTCTACAGATTGCTCCGCGTACTAAAGTTGTACTAGAAAGTCGCCAGTTCTCAGCTTCCAGCTCCACAGATACTCCGCGTACTAAAGTTGTACTACAAAGTCGCCAGTTCTCATCGTCCAGCTCGCCAGATACTCCGCGTACTAAAGTTGTACTACAAAGTCGCCAGTTCTCAGCTTCCAGCTCTACAGATTGCTCCACGTACTAAAGTTGTACTAGAAAGTCGCCAGTTCTCAGCTTCCAGCTCTACAGATTGCTCCGCGTACTAGAGTTGCGCTAGAAAGTCGCCAGTTCTCAGCTTCCAGCTCCACAGATACTCCGCGTACTAAAGTTGTACTACAAAGTCGCCAGTTCTCAGCTTCTAGCTGCGCAGATTGCTCCGTGTACTAAAGTTGTACTAGAAAGTCGCCAGTTCTCAGCTTCCAGCTCCACAGATACTCCGCGTACTAAAGTTGTACTACAAAGTCGCCAGTTCTCATCGTCCAGCTCGCCAGATACTCCGCGTACTAAAGTTGTACTACAAAGTCGCCAGTTCTCAGCTTCCAGCTCTACAGATTGCTCCGCGTACTAAAGTTGTACTAGAAAGTTGCCAGTTCTCAGCTTCCAGCTCACAAATTCCTCCGCGTACTAAAGTTGGACTACAATGTCGCCAGTTCTCAGCTTCCAGCTCACAAATTGCTCCGCGTACTAAAGTTGTACTACAAAGTCGCCAGTTCTCAGCTTCCAGCTCCCCAGATGCTGTGCCTGCCACGAAATCTGCCCATGGAGTTTCACAGAGTGCTGCGCCTGTCACGAAATCTGCACCTCGAGGCTCACAAAGTGCTGTGCCTGCGACGAAATCTGCACATGGAGGTTCACAAAGTGCTGCGCCTGCCACGAAATCTGCACATGGAGGTTCACAAAGTGCTGCACCTGCCACGAAATCTGCACATGGAGGTTCACAAAGTGTTGTGCCTGCCACGAAATCTGCACATGGAGGTTCACAAAGTGCTGCACCTGCGACGAAATCTGCACATGGAGGTTCACAAAGTGCTGCACCTGCCACGAAATCTGCACATGGAGGTTCACAAAGTGCTGCACCTGCCGCGAAATCTGTGCATGGAGGTTCACAAAGTGCTGCACCTGCCACGAAATCTGCGCATGGAGGTTCACAAAGTGCTGCGCCTGCCACGAAATCTGCACATGGAGGTTCACAAAGTGCTGTGCCTGCAAGGAAATCTGCACATGGAGGTTCCCAAAGTACTGCGCCTGCCACGAAATCTGCACATGGAGGTTGACAAAGTGCTGCACCTGCCACGACATCTGCACATGGAGGTTCACAAAGTGCTGTGCCTGCCACGAAATCTGCACATGGAGGTTCACAAAGTGCTGCACCTGCCAGGAAATCTGCACATGGAGGTTCACAAAGTGTTGTGCCTGCCACGAAATCTGCACATGCAGGTTCACAAAGTGCTGCCTGCCACGAAATCTGCACATGGAGGTTCACAAAGCGCTGTGCCTGCCAGGAAATCTGCACATGGAGGTTCACAAAGTGCTGCACCTGCCACGAAATCTGCACATGGAGGTTCACAAAGTGCTGCACCTGCCACGACATGTGCACATGGAGGTTCACAAAATGCTGCGCCTGCCACGACATCTGCACATGGAGGTTCACAAAGTGCTGCACCTGCCACGAAATCTGCACATGGAGGTTCACAAAGTGTTGTGCCTGCCACGAAATCTGCACATGCAGGTTCACAAAGTGCTGTGCCTGCCACGAAATCTGCACTTCAAGAAACAAGTGAAAACTCTGATCCCAATGGAGGGACGATTCCGACCATGCCCGAGAGTGATCCGAGAATGATCCGAGAATGACCCGAAACCGTCTGGCAACCGTCGTTCCGCAGACCTTGACTTGCCAGCTTCGGAGCCACCGGTTCCATTGAAAAATACAGCATTTCGTGCGTTCGCTATCTCTCCACAACGCATTTTGTATTGCGCCTGCCACGAAATCTGCACATGGAGGTGCACAAAGTGCTGTGCCTGCCACGAAATCTGCACATGGAGGTTCACAAAGTGCTGCACCTGCCACGAAATCTGCACATGGAGGTTCGCAAAGTGCTGTGCCTGCCACGAAATCTGCACATGGAGGTTCACAAAGTGCTGCACCTGCCAAGAAATCTGCACCTGGAGCGGGGGTTGCCTGGAGCTTGAGCTGTTGAAACCAGAGCTAACTGGAGCTAGAGCTATTGAAACTAAGAGCTTATTGGAGCTAGAGCTATTGACACTAGAGCCAACTGGAGGTAGAGCAAACTGGATGATAAGTAGTGTATGATGAGTGGTGTATGATGAGTGGTGTATGATGAGTGGTGTATGATGAGTGGTGTATGATGAGTGGTGTATGATGAGTGGTGTATGGTGACTGGTGTATGATGAGTGGTGTATGATGAGTGGTGTATGATGACTGGTGTGTGATGAGTCGTGTATGATGAGTGGTGTATGATGAGTGGTGTATGATGAGTGGTGTATGGTGACTGGTGTATGATGAGTGGTGTATGATGAGTGGTGTATGATGACTGGTGTATGATGAGTAGTGTATGATGAGTGGTGTATGATGAGTGGTGTATGATGAGTGGTGTATGATGAGTGGTGTATGATGAGTGGTGTATGATGAGTGGTGTATGATGAGTGGTGTATGATGAGTGGTGTATGATGAGTGGTGTATGATGAGTGGTGTATGAAAAGTGGTGTATGAAAAGTGGTGTATGATGAGTGGTGTATGATGAGTGGTGTATGATGAGTGGTGTTTGATGAGTGGTGTATGATGAGTGGTGTATGATGAGTGGTGTATGATGAGTGGTGTATGATGAGTGGTGTATGATGAGTGGTGTATGATGAGTGGTGTATGAAAAGTGGTGTATGAAAAGTGGTGTATGATGAGTGGTGTATGATGAGTGGTGTATGATGAGTGGTGTTTGATGAGTGGTGTATGATGAGTGGTGTATGATGAGTGGTGTATGATGAGTGGTGTATGATGAGTGGTGTATGAACAGTGGTGTATGATGAGTGGTGTATGATGAGTGATGTAATGTTAGTAACACGGAAGTTCCTTCTAAACTTCCTTTGATAATATGATTATATATATTTCCGCCTGTGTATATGATACAACTCATGGAGACCTGTCAGCTTCGCTTGCCTGCTTGACGCCATTGGTGGTGCTTGCGCTTTTTGGCTTGTTGGCGATGCTCAAGGCTGTCTGCAAGGCAACAAACAGTTGGATTGTTCTGTTGGATCCAACAAAAAAGTCAAGTTGCATCCTCTCCCATCAAGCATCCATCAAACTTTCTTCAGATAAACATTGTACGTAGCACCACAAACACAAACAAGCATGATCCTACATGATCGTACGTCGTACCTTGTCCTAACCATCTAACATCATACGCGCACACACACACAAGTATCAAACTTCAACGAACAAATCTTTGTCTGAAATTCAGTAGGGCGAGTTGCTACACTGGTTGGCTTGGTCCGGGCCGCCATCAGACCTGAAATTGCCAAAGGACTTCCATGGTCTTCCGATGCCTTTCTTTTCAAAGCAACACAGCATGTCGCGGTCCCGCTACCTGCTCAAGCTTTTTAGTTAGTGAAGCATAGCCACTGGTCTCAGTCTTCAACTTGCCGCCCGCTTGACCATCAAACTGGTCAAATGCAGATCGGGGTTGAATGTTTGGGCCCTGACTCCCACCCTCAAAGACCTTGCTTGGAGCTTTGCTTCCTGGCCGCGATCGCGAGTTTCCTCGCTTGCAGATTCCGTTGTCCAAGATATAGCATCCTAAGAATACAAATACAGAACATAACTGAGTGAAGTTACTGAATAGATCAAGAGGACCATCTGTACGACTGTTGAAACGCTCAGAACCCCCCGATGCAATCGATTGTGATAACACGACTCGTGCAGACTTGACTTCGGCTCCTATAAAAGACCTCGTGTGCACCTCAGCTGGAACATGCTTGATGCATCTTGATGCGAGGCTGACAGTGTCGGATTGTGTGGAATCTCGTGACGTAATTGGTGATTTTTTGGATCTTATCGGGACAGGACATGAAGAATTGCGTCGAAGTCCTAAGAGCTTCGTTGACACTTCAAAAGCTACGGCTTTGCTATTGTTCCTTGAGAGGATTGCTAGCGTGTCTGAGCTCTGTCCTCCTTGGTGACCCTGCCCGGCTGGATGTCTCAACCCCTGTGTAGCCTGGTGATCCACCGGAGGCATGGCAGGACTGTGAAGTTCACAAAAAAAGTCTCCGAATCAACTGATCTGCTCAAGCAAATCATAACATGATTTGCTAGTAGTAAGGCAAGGAGTCCCTAGTAGCTTTTTGTTATTGTTCTTAGTAGCAAGGCCAGGAGTCCCTAGTAGCTTCTTGTTCCTAGTAGTAAGGCCAGGAGTCCCTAGCAGCTTCTTGTTCCTAGTAGGAAGGCCAGGAGCCCCTAGTAGCTTTGTGAGTTCTGAATGTGCAGGTATAATCATTGTTATCGTTTATTTTACTCTTATCGTTTTCTGGGGTAGGAATGCATTACAGTAGTAGTGTTAAGGTGCATGCCAATACTAAACCGCTGAGCACGGGGTTATTACAACAACCCATATGGATTTCAACTTTGCCAGTGGCCTTTCAGCTTTGCAGCTTAGATACTTAGTCCAGTTCTCAGTAGATGTCAGTGGTCCTTACATTCAAACTAATCAGAAGGCAATGGCCTCTGAAAAGCATGCTGTGATGACAGCTGCCAACGAAGTAACAAAGTTACTGCAGGGTTGTTGAATTCCTACAAACATCCAAGGAATGCGTGATGACACCTCACAACAAACATTCTAGAAAGTGATCCTCAGGGACATGTCTCAAAATAAGACTCAGCACCTGTAATTACCCCAAAGAGCACATAATCACTGACAATTAAGTTTAAAGCTCGCCTAAACCATTATATTATATCTTCAATATTGTTCTCAAGTTGTTCTCAGCTTGTTAAACAAGCCGATCGAATGGTCCGTTCCCCTGAGATGAGCTCAGTGAAGCGGGAGGGTCAAACGTTCCCCCGATGATATGGAATATCTTGGCAACTACACTACTTTTGATGGGAGGCACCCTAAAGAACGGGAAGGAGCAATCGGAAGCTTCATTTTTGTAAGGTTTAAGGGTCACATGGAAAACTGTTTTCTGATCTTTTTTTCTCTCTTATGCAATGTCGCTGCGGTAGCAGGTGAAGCACAGAGATGCCTCCCATGTGGAAGTCGGAAGGTGATTATATAGGTCATGTGTGTTGAACAAAAGGACTCTTCGGGTTTAGAGGTTTTCAGAGGTTTTTCTTTGGTATGAGTTCAAACCACGGAAACAATGCCATTTGTCTGGTTCAGAATTTGTACCGATAATTATGGCCACCATCCGCAAACAAGGAACAACAGGGTTCGTTGAGTATTTTGGAGCCATTTTTAACCAAAATGGACTTGTAGGACTTGAATGGCTTTGTACCTGGTCACAAAGTGGATCCAAGCGATCCGTTGCTTGAGGTTTAGCACCGTATTCTCCACACAAGCACATCAATTCACAATGTAAGAGATCATGGTGCTGCAGCGAGGCGGTACCTTCTGGCACGCTTTCCAGGAATTGCCCAAGGACCGCCAAAATCTGCCGGACAGAGCCCTCCTGAGGAACATTGGCAAGGAACTTCTCAACTCAAGGAAAACATTTCAACTTTGGCTGCTGTGAGTCGTACTGTACATTAATTTCTAAGAGATAAATGAAACTGAGGCACAACAATTCCAAAATGACCAAACAGTGTCGTACCATGTTTTACCTCTATCTTGCGTGGTCTGATTGGACTGGAGTTGCTGAGCTCTCCTTCCCGGTCACATAGACGGTATGATTGGGTTCCCTGCGCGATGGCTCATTCTAGGTGGACAACGCTGACTTCTTGCCGAACGTTCTTGCGATGATTGTGTATTATATATTTGCAAAATATAGATTATACACGGCTACAGGAAGCTCCAATCCTTAAATATTCCGTCTCAAGAAAAGTTCAAATCGAATGTATAGTCATAGGCAATGACACACTGCGCAGGACTGCGCAACATTGCGTAACTACGTAGTGCTGCAGTGCTTGTTGCCTGCTCTTGGCAAGAACCAACGGACATGTTCATACATTGCTTGGGACCTTTTCACTGCCCAATAGAATTCGTGCGACTTGAACGAAGGGCCAGCACATCACAAAAGGTTTTTACCGTTTTATATCACCAGCTATAGAAGCTATAGAAACTCTTCACTTCCTCGTCAATAGCATGGACCCTTGAGGCAAGAAGAACCCAGAGCCGCACCCATTGGGACCCTCGACTTCAACCATACCAATGAATCCATTTGAGATGACTCCAATACACAAGCGCGCCTGAACTCCACATTTGTTTGCGAAGACTTTTGCGTCCAATAGCTTTCTTCTGGCAACACGCTTCGAGCAGTGGCAGTGGGCAAGATGTGCTAGAACAAGTACTAGTGCTTGATCCTGAGTTGTTTGCCATGGCAAATAGGTTGAAACTTGACACGTGACGTCAAGAAAATGGAACAAGGCATTCGAGCAATGCAAGCTTGATGAGCAAACGCCAGCTATTCGAGTTCTATCCCTTGGGTGATTGTGGCTTTGCCCTGTTTGAGGAAGAAACGCGTCCGTAATCGCTGGTTCGCTTCCTCTGCAGGAAATGTCTGGAAATCTCCATGTTCATTCCCAAAGACCTGATCGCTCAGCGTCCCGCTTGGAGCGGCACAAAGAGAGGGACGAGAGCTTCTTCTTGTTACTAGTAGCGATGCCCTTGCTACTAGTAGACAAAACAAATTAAAGAAGTATAAATACACAGTCCTTTATATACTCATACAAGTAACGACTCTACAGAAAAATTTGGGCCTGCTTCATCTTCTCAACAAAATCCTGGCCACGTTCAAAGGCAATCAATTCCTTGTGCAAAAGTATAAAGCACAGGCCACAAGTCAGTTTGAAACGAAATGAAGTGTGGGCAATTCTCTGATCATTGATATGACTCAAACAAAACTAACCAAGTATGAACATGAAGTCATCCTCGACGGTGCCATCACGCATAATCCGCTGATGCGTCACCGACTTGTCCTGCAAAAAGCATGGTAGTTTGCATCTGGCAAAACTGAACTTGAGACTTGAGACTCCTCACAATTTAACAAATGAAGCATAATGAATTCATCAAGTTTTGCAGCGCTCATCTGCTTGGCTCCTCTTGAGGCCTGCCTGAATTGCCTTGCGAGAGGATACGCAAAGCCATTCAGAAGTTCAGAAAGGATGACACTTCAAGCTTCAAGATTTGTATCAATTTGCTTCTAGACACATTGTGCCTAGACGAAGACAAGATATCTCTCGAGTCCGAGCCTAGACATTGTACGCAGGATAGGCCATAAGAGTAGCTACGACCTAGTTGCCAAAGGCTACGTTCCAACTCCCAAGGGGCAAAAAGGTTCGTTATGCAATTATCGTCTCAAGCCTATTTAAACCCCATCCCCGCGTATGACGTAATCGTAGAGACAGCAGGGACACTGTTTGACTTCCCCGCTTTGCGCCTCTCTGGGGCTTGTCTGTGGGGCTGCCGCCGATGGTCCGCATCTGGGTCGAGGGTCTCCAAGAAAAGAACTACCATTGGAGGGATAAGAGTCATTTGGCTGTAGTAGGATCATTGGTCGTAAGCCTGCACTGAAAATCTGTGGCCCATGGAAGTGCTGATGCGTCACCGTTGATCTTTTCACTTTAGTTATCCGCTGTACTGCTCCTACCACAGCATCACGATGACCCACAAAAAGGAAGGGAAGCTCGCATGGGCCCGCATGGGAACCCCATTGCATGACAAGCAATAAAGGTGGCAAATGGTTGGGACTTAAGTTCTGGCCCAGTAGATCAAACATGTCGAAACCATAAAGCAAAATAAACATCCTCTTCCTAAACCAGCTATCCCATACAAGTGAGATTGATGTCAACCCAACAAGTTCGACAAGGAAAAGTCTACCAACCTGGACAATTTCAAACGCTGGGCCAAGCTCTTCAAATAGACACCATCCCAGCTAATGTGCTCTAGTTGATGTATAAAATTAAAAACCCTTGAACACCCACGGTGAAAGCACCAAGGGCAACGATTGTATAACACTGGTGAGATGAACACCTTGCACCAACGGCAACGATTATGTAACACTGCTGAGATGAACTAGAGGAGGGCTGGGGTTTAAGTCACGTAGCATGTGCACAACTATACACTATATAATCTATAACATAACTATATAATTTTATATAGTTCAAGGCCATATTGTAGCAAGTGTTTGCAGTGTGAGATTGAAGAATATGATCCAATACCAAAGAAAGCCATCTCCTCAAATAGGGCAGCTAAGGCACATGAACTTTTGTGCCATTTCGGCCTGCGGCAGCACCATTGAAATTACTGAAGCCGCCACCGAAGTCCGCCCTTGGCAAAAAGGACCAGAACGGTGACACCCTGCAAACTGTGAAGCACCACATAGGTTTTCTTACATCATCAGCAACCATGCAGACTAAAGGATCCTTTGTTCAAAACAACACACGAGAATCTAGAAACCCTTTCCAAGGGTTGAATCATTCTTCTCGCGGCGATCAAACGGACAGGGCGGCTGCACCTTATGCATTTGTTTTCATACGCCGTTTCTTGTCTCATACCACGTCCAGTGCAAGTTTCGGCAGTTGCTCATTGTGTAGGTAATGGTCTTGCGGCAGGAGGATCGTTTGCCCAGAAACTTTGTTGCAACCTTGTGCAACCTTGCAGTCATCCACAGACTGGTTGTTGAAGAACCTCCTCTCTGACCATATTACCACGGAACAAACATGCGATCGTGTCAACCCTGAAGGATTCACTGGCCTTAATTTCAGTCGACAAAAAGGACTCAAGCTTCTGCCAAAGTGGCCCAGTGACAGACTGGCGCGCTGTATGCCTTAAACTGGCGTATCAGCGAGGTTCAGGTAAACTGTCACGCAACTGGTGTTTGCTATGGTGAGCAAGTCTCCCTGATCATCCTCCCTCCCTTATTCCACAAGATTTTCCATAAACATCCATAAACATCATCCCAGAATGAGTACCTGACAAGATAGCGACACAACTTCACTCAAACACTGAGCGCATCTGCACACCAAAATAACTGTCATAATATAAAGATTCATTGGAAGAATTGCTAGTGTTCCGGTAAGAAGGTCCTGTTTGCAACATCCTGCAACCCGTCGAACGATGCTAGGCTCCGAACCCCTTGGGTGGCTCCCACTCGGTGACCTCAGTACCTTAGAGCACGTATCTTCGAATATTAACCTTCAGTGGAGGCCATCGCAATTAATTAGGTTGGATGCCATCGCAGTAGGTTGAAGGCCATCGCTACTAGGTTGGAGGCCATCGCTCTTAAGAGGCGGTTCGCGTGCGTTGTTCTGCTAAGGGGTACCCGTTCTCCCGCGCAAAGAAAAAAATAAAAAGATACAAAAAGAAACGTTCTGATTTGTACCGTGTTCACTGCTTGTATGGTAAAAAACATAGGGCGACCGCCCAGGAAAAATTGTAAATAAAACATTTCGGTTTTATCGTTTTTACCGTGCATGTGGTAGAAAAAAGGGCAACCAACCTTTTCGGGAAAAAACAGTGTTATTTTTG
>CAXIVM010001089.1:0-18000 GCA_964035705.1 Porites rus
GTACTACACCACCGACGTCCTTGGGGTTTGTGCCATTGGTCCTCTCAACTATACCCTGTGGGCTCCGTACCGAGGCACCTGGAGCGGCTCCGTACTGAAGGGTACTGTGGAGCCCTTCTGGGACAGATGGCGGCACAGACCACACACCCACACTTAGAATAGAGCTCAGATGAGCACAAGTTCAGTTAACGATCTACATTAGCACCTGTCAAGAACCTCAAAACGGCCCTGTGCACGACAGAAAGGTGAAGTTGTCCAATTTAATATGTGGTTTATGAAATAATAATCGTGACTCTGCAGGTACGTCGATCCAGCGTCCCAGATCGATATCACCAGCACGCATCCAGTGTCTTCGTTGGTGCAAGACTGGATGGGCTGCTTGCACCCCCGTGCTGACTTTGAAAAGCTTGAATTATGCTACGAAGTAAAACAAGCCGGACAGTAAGGTGTGATTGTTGGAAGAACAGTCTCATGCGCTTGCGCTTTCACTTGACTTCGCTGTGCAGTTCTAAGAGTTGAAACGTGTGTGGGCTGTGCGAACCGCGCCTCGGAGCCCTTGGGGGTGCCGGCTGGCCGTTTTCTTTTTCGTGGCCAGGAAGAGCTTTTGGCCACCTGTGGCCCAGGAGCAACGGTACTATTTGGCTACTGAGGCTTTGGGGCACAACTAAAATAGTAAATTACATGGCATGCAGAGAGAATGAGCGGAGCAAACCGAAACGCAGGAAGAATCTTGGGGAGCTTGCCGCTTTCTTTGTTTGGGAGAGGAATATCCAGTTTCTCCCTTGGATCCAAGCATATCCAAACCACTTGCGGCAAAAAACAGAGTCCCTTTGGTGCTGTTGGTGTTTTGAAGATATGAAGATCTATTTGCAGACTCCTGGAACACCAGGAAGGTTTGTATTTCCTATATACATAATGTGTCAAAGGGATGTGTCATCGGAACTGGGGAGGACATTTGCTTGGTTTTGCTTATAGGGTGATGTGTATTTTCCCGAACTGGTTGAATACCCTTCTGAATATTCGTGCCTGGTTCCTCAAGCAAGTCAAAGGTTTGTTTTTATTTGATGTGATCGTTTCTCCGCCCTTGGGAAAGCCTCTCAGGAGATGTCGCACGGGCGCAGGCGGACCTGGATCAGCTGATGCAGGCGGCCCGACGTTGGGCCTTCCTTTTAGCCCATTTTGGGTGGGCAGATCGGGTGTCCCAGCTGGGTGCGCTGATGTTGGGGATGGTTTCCTGGAACACCAGATGGATCTGGTTTTGTCCGATTCGACTCCCCTTTAGTCATCATGGTTTTCCACACTACCAGCGGGAGTTTGTTCCCCAATTGTGGATATTATACTTACTATATAATTCACTCGTGGAAAGACCATGAATGATCTGACTATATTAACTATATATCTACTTTGTCGAGGTTCACCAGCCACTTCCCAACTGGTGCTCAAACCTTCCAGAAACGTCAGACCCAGGTCTTTTGGCATATGTTGACATGGATATATATTCCCTACTTCTTCTCCAACAAAAGACGAAGCTATTACAAGTAAGACTATCATATGCCCGAGTTCCATCTCCATTGGGCGTTATGATTCATGAGTCCATCAGTCAAGATGATGTATATATATAAGCGTGTAGCCGCTCACCCTTTTTTGAAGGTATTGAAAACACATGGTTGAAACTATGATGGATCTTGGGGAGCAGAATGAATGGATCCTGAACTCACGGGTAGACTTGGTCCTCCCGATTCCGATAGCGCTCGAGAGATCATCAGGCCCGCCGCGACCTGGGTGTGCAGCTCTCTGAGCAGCAGGAGCAACTGCAACTGGTCACGCCGCTGGGCGTTACGGCGTTACAGTGGTACAGCAGCGACGGCACAGGACACCTACATCTGAATCTGCTTTTGCATGCTTTTGCTGAACATTATAAAGCGATGTTGGATGTTATGGAACTGGGTGAATCCCCAGATTTTACGGGGTTTAGTTTTGGTCCCCAGTTCGACAGCAAATCCAAGTATATACATGTTTAGAAAGGACATCACCAAAACCTTCATAGAGGTTCCAAAACCTGCAGTACGGCTATCCATTGCTTTGAGGAGGATGTGGAAGTGCGAGTCTAGGAGTCCCTACCCATCCCGGATAGGACGCCCTAAGTCCCCAAGTGAATCTTTACTACGATCTTTGGCCCCGGTCTCGGACCCAAGGTTCGAGATGGAAACCGCCAAGGCCTCCTTGGCCGCTGGGACTGCAGACCGATGGAAACCACTCGAGTGAGCAGAGATCATGGGCGTTTTCAACATGCGAAACATGGCTGAACAATGCTGAACAGGAAGAAGAAAGACATCTATAGTTGAGCGAGGGAGATATAGATATCGGAGAGCGCCGGATTCTGCCACCAGACAGATGGATCATTGGACTAAGACTAGTATTTCACTGTCACAGGTGTCAGTGGTTGCTTTGCCAGGTGCAAACTTCAGACATTCTAGACCCATGAGATTTGCATGTTTGAGTGGAACCAACTGGAGACCAACCCAGGGGAAACCTTCAGCTATCATCCCCAAGCAGCCCAGAAGCGTGTTCCTTCGAAATTCCCGCAGTAGAATCCTTGAGCCCACAAGTTCAACATTTCGATGTGTCTCAGATGTGGGAAAAGCTACCCTACAGGTCAAGGATCTCATTTGGACCTGGTCATACGGAAAACATGGCTCAACGAAATCACGGACCACTTATGACTCGGCCGGACTTGTCGGGCCGAGTCACTCACTCACTCTTTTTGATAGCTGTCCTGACAACATCGTCCACTAAGACGCGAAGCACATGGACGACTGGATCTTGAGGGGTCTCTAGCAGCTTCCCATGCCTTCCCCAGGCGCCCAACGTTCAGCTTCCGCTCCGCTCCCGTAAGGCGAAGGACACCAGCTACGCCGTGCGCGTGGCCGAGTGCCAATCGCAGCGCGAGGCGCGGAGGGTCCCGCACCTTTCGGGTCGTGTGGGTCTATGTGTTTTGGATTGGTGTCGCAGCGCGAGGATAGAAGGTGACACAGTCCACCATTCAAGAACCGCACTCCAGCAATTTAATCAAATTGGTAGATGGCAACTCCCACATGTGTCACATGTGGAAATACCAGCCCCATCTTCCAGCCTTGCTTTTACCCATCGGTCCGGGCAAACAGTCGACCGTTCCGTTCTCCACTCCGGAAAGCTCACATAG
This sequence comes from Porites rus, assembly GCA_964035705.1. NCBI lineage: Eukaryota > Metazoa > Cnidaria > Anthozoa > Scleractinia > Poritidae > Porites > Porites rus. The sequence goes on from CAXIVM010001089.1 coordinate 3,203, forward strand.
AACCGCCCTGAAGGACCCAAACATGTCCGCCCGTAAAATGGCAGGGTCCGCCCATCAAAGATCATCAAACATGTCCTTCATTGATAGGCCAACTGGGTGGTGGCTTCATAGATGTTCATCTTCAACCTGTCCGTGGGATCATTGAACCACCCAGCCAATCATGACCAGCTTTCCCAGTGGCGTGGTCTTCCGACCTTTCGGGGTCCGACCCCCCAACGGGGGTCCAACCCCGAACGCGCCCGGATTCTTAGGATAGGTATAGTGTTTGGAGGCAGATTTTACATTGGGTCCATCATCATGTGTCTTCATGTCTTCATTTGGGTCAATTCCAGACCATCCATCAAACTGCCCTATTGGGGTCAGCTGACATACGGCAGATCTCCTTGAGAACCTACAAAATTGGTTCGACCCCAGACTTCTCAGGATTCGGCTCTGATCCGTCCAGAGGATTCGGGTACTTCTGGAGATTCTGGGTACTTCCGGACCGGTGTTTGCTCGACCCAGAGTACCTCCCATCGACCGGCAGGCCCTGCTTCAGGAAGTGGCCGTGGGTCAGGAGAAGGTGGGGATGGGACCTTAGTGAAAAGGGAATTCCCTTTGAGGTACTAGGAGCAAGGACGCTACTAACTAGGTGGAGGCCATCGCTATTAAATAGGTTGGAGGCCATCGCTACTTGGAGCAAGGACGCTATGAGTAGCTCCTGGCCTTGCTACTAGGAACCAGAAGCTACTATAGGAACAAAGGGCCGCTACTAGGAGCAAGCACTTCTTAGACTCCTAAGGTAATTATGGTGTTTTTTCATGTGTGGGTGTTTTTTGCATGTTAAGGGTGCGGCCTTGTGAATTGACGCGCGGTGGAGTGTTCATCCAGCTGACGGCCTTGGGGTAAATAGAAGTGGCGGATACTTCGAGGTGCAAAGAAGTGTTTGTTGTGCGGTAGAGTTGCTGTGGGGTTCATATGTTAAATTGTGTTGCCCATGTTTTAACCCAAAGATCCATGGTCCATTATAGTTTCATCCCTTTTGTTTGTTGGGGTGTCCACTAATCAAACAGGTAACTTCTTGTGTGTGTGCTGGTATGGGCCCAGGCAACATCTGGGGACACACCATCAAGATGGTGAAAGTCCTTAGAGGTGTCTCAGTCTTGTGTGGCCTGCAAGACTAAGTTAAGGCTTTTCTCCTAAGTTTGTGAGATAGGAGATCCTTTGATGTCATTAAATATTGATGTTTCACTTGTCCATGGCTCTGAGATTTCGCTTGGATCTGTCAATTTGCCTTCATTCTCGTCCAAAAACGTGTTCGTTTCGCCATTTGCGGATCAGCCCTCAAAACATGCCTATCAGCCAGGCTGCTACCTGCAGGGCATTGCTCATACCACCACCCCTACGGCCCCAGGCCCCAGACCACACCACCACCTGCTGGGATCGGACCCCAAAACCCGCTGTTCCGACACCGGTGACACCCGAACCGTGCGGGTGTTGGACCGGAGAACCCACCGGACCGACCGGTGAGAAGGTAGAGAGAGGAAGGTGTTAGATACTAGTCGTTCGCTTCGTGTTCCGTGAGCAAATTAGTTATAAATAGGGATGCCCTTGGTTCCGTTCGTCGCTTCTTGTGAGGCGAACATGCTGGACCTGCAAATGCGAGAAACCTGTGAGGCGACGACGACCGCCCCGATCGGGCCGTTCGGTCGTTTCAGTGCGAAGGTGATGGCCGGTGAGACAGAACGGAGCACTGTTCGGTCCCAAGAGAATCACTGGGAGCTGATGATTGCATGGGTGCCAAAGATGCAAACGACATGGGGTGTGGAAGCAGTGGCGTCTGAATCCGAGACGAACATCAAAGACATGGGTACGGGCTGCTGGCTCATGAGCAAGTTGGGGTGAAACTGTTCGCCAGGCCCTCTCAGTGTACAAAGCAGAGTTGGAAGCGAAGAGGTGTGGAGACCTTAGGGAGTTGTCGACGTTTCACTGGGGTGTCAGAAATTTGTAGACTTTAACATGGTGAAACCATTTTTGAACTCATTATATTTACTTTACGTGAGATTATTGATCCCACTGACTCACATACTGTATATATTTGTGGTTAGCTGAAACCACCGACCATGCAGTTTATGATTATTGATGTTGATCCATGCGCCAAAACCGATGGCACAGTTGGTCGCATCAATCATGGATAAGTCATCTAATTGAGTTTAAATAGAATCGTACTACAGCTTACAAGCAAAGTGTGGTTTGTAGCCTGTCGCATTGCCAGCAATGCACAGACCTTTCAGGTTCTGACGAGTAGACGCAATGCACCGACTCAGTCCACACCTGTGGCAGGCACCGCTGTGGCCAAAAGTACCCAGAGCTACAGCTGTCAAAAAGAATGGCCATACCAAGACACCCTAAGGGGCTTCTATTGGTAGCCCCTTAGATGTTAAGGGGTGTCCATTAACCACCCCTTGTGGGTCCTAGTATATACCGGTTTGTTTGAGGTAGCCTCCGAAAGGGTTCAAAGGGACGTGCGCGTCAAGACGCACGGTCAATACATGTCACTATGGCCATTATGTTCGTCGCACAAATTTGGAGAGTGTGCTTACAGGTGGATACAATTGAAACGCACACACATGCAATGAAACTCTCCAGGATCTATTCCAGGCACCACTCCACAATTCACCCACAAGGGTTTGTTCAAAAAAAAGGGGCCTAAATTTGGAAACCCTGTTCCCCCTCTCAACATGAGAACACTGCCAACGGTTGTTGGGAAGACCCTTTTCCAACCGTAGCCCACATGCGCCATCCAGCAGCATTTGCCATGCAAGGGCTGCACCGGCCAAGCCGCTGACAAAGAGCATGCAGGCCGAATTTTCAAGCGTTAGATTCTGAAAAGAAGCATCGAGTGTGGGAGGTGTTTTGTTACTTTGTTTGTTTCCATGGACAAGATTCTCGAAAAAGCAAGGCATGCAGTGGTTGGTGTCATGGACAAGATTCTCATAAAGAGGCCAGCACTTTGAATTTTGAGCTGATCCACTACCAGAAAGAAGCCACCCTTGAAATATGCTGCATCGAAAGCTGATTGCGTCATTGAACATTTGTGCCTTGTGTGTGCCAACCAAATCGCACAGGCTTGGGCGGCCGTTACCGAAGCACAGGAGGTGCGGTAGACGGGTCCAGCTGGCGCTGCGGTGAGTGGGGGACCACTGGGGTGGACCTGGTTGAAAAGAGGGCAACTACAGCAGAGGTGGACATCTTAAAGATGCTTAAGGTGATTGTTTACTTTCCCTATGGCAAATCCCCTTTCTAGAGAAAGATTTATATATTACTTTTTCCCGGGTTCCTTAAGCAAATCCAAGACATGATCGGATGATGCATGATCATCCTTATATGGCACAGGTACCAGGGTGGGGGTCCCTTTGAAGAACCAGGTACCTGGCACCGACCTCCCTGGATGATACAATGACAGTACTGCACCCAACCAGGGACCTACAGCAGAGGTGCAGATGATCCGATGATCCGATGATCCATATCCATCCTCATGTGGCGCTGCAGTGGGAAGAAGCTCAAGTTGGGTCCAGTTTGGGGTTGGCCGGTTCCCGCCGAGCATGCAGAAAAGACAACGTCATGTTCAGCTTTCGCCTAGCAGCTCATTCCTGGTGGTTTGGAGGGAGAGAAGACGGCGCTTCAAAGCACGGAAGGCGTCGGCGTAGACCATAGACCGCATTTGCCAATCATGGCAATTGCAGTCAATTCAACTTCCTTTGTAGACCAGACAGCTTTGGACTGATAAGTTCTCGCCACGATCATGGAATATCTTTGTAGTCCCTGGCATGAAAAAAATATGTTGTGATACCACTATGACTATATATAAGAACGGCCAAAAGCAGACAGATCAGGGTGGACTACAGCAGTTCATGGAACAAGGAGCCGCGCCATCATTGATGCTAGGGAAAAAGATCCCACTAAATAGATTTGCATTCATGAAAGCATCTCAACAACTATCCTACGAAGGAAAGCTCGATCCACGTCGCCTGTCATTGTTCTCGTTTTCCAGCTCAGCTGGCGTGAAAGCTCAGCGCCGCGCCGCGCGAAGTAGGTGTGTGAGCGACAAGTGAGCAGCGCGCTCAGCTCCCTTCAAGTGGCCGGCGAATCCTTGAAAGAGGTGCGGTCACAAAACCCGGCGCGACCTCGCTTTCCGACGAACGGCTATGTCCCGGGCGCGAATCGTGCGGTTGCTCCGACCGGAAAGAGGGAGACGAGTGAGGCTTGACGTTGGATTGTGTTCTTTTTGTTTATGCTTTCCCGTTTGGGCAAACGCCCTTGAGGGAAATACAATATAGTACAGTTCTATAATCATGTTAAATCCATATAGGAGTCAAACCATGCACCAGGGACAACGCTTTCTCATGCAAGGGTTCTTTCTAGAACGCCTGAGCCACCCAGCTGGGTTCTCGACCTGGATCTGCATGGAGAATCCTCCCCAGCAAGCACTGCCGGATCAAATCTCCTATTCTATTCTCCATCTTGTGTGGATCCATCGCTCCCCAATACTTCGGCGCACGGTGGGTGCGTCCGCGGGCTTCGCGAAGCGCTTCGCACACCACCGTGCTGCCTCCAGGAAGCCCGCTGTCGCGGAAGCTTGCGTTGGAGGGTGCGAGAGCTGGCGGAGAAGCTCATGGTTTGGGGCTCCCAGAGGGCTGGAGTCGTTTCGGGTGTTGAGGGGAGTCGTGTCGGGTCTCTTAAGGTGGTGATGGGGTAGTTAGTGGTGAGGGTTGGTCAGGTTGGTGGATTGGTGGGACTTTACTATTGGGGATGAGAACACGGCCTAATTTTGCATAAAGGGAAGGCCGCGAAGAAGATCCCGGACTGACCAGAGACTTGTGGACTTCCCGCCTTGCTTTCCTTGCTGTTTTGCCTTGCTTTGCGCTGCTATGACCAACAAGATGCAAAGCAAAACCCATGGCGTTTGCGGTACCAACAAGCACAACCAGTGACCTCCGGCATGGCAGATCTTGGCTTTGTTTGGAGCAAAATGAGTATCACGAATGGTGAAGAATCATGTTCTTCTTTTGCTTGCAGATCCTGATTTGTTCAGGATGGCCATCAATTCCACAAAACATAATAGAACATAAATGAGTTCTGTACAGTATATACTAGATTTGAGAAGGCTCCTGCTCCTGCGATCATGACCTTTGCACCAACCATGGGTGCCTGAAGGTGGCTTTTAAACCGTGGCCTGGTTTGGAAGAATGAGATGGGAAAGCCAGGGTATGTTCAGTCAGGTGGGCTTGAGAGGTTCAGCCAGAGGTTCCAGGTGGTGCAGGAGTTCTTCCAAGTTCAAGTTCCTGAAACTCCATGTCCTCCACGCCCCAAAAGCACTGCCCAACATGATGTCGCTTAAAGGCCTTGGATGAGGAGTTGGAGTCGCAGCCTCAATTCGCATCGTGATACGTCGTTATGATAGCAATGTGTTTTTGCTGTGAGTCGGCTTGTTCGTCGGCTTTTTGGTTCGTTGACTCGTCGGTCAATGAGTGTACCATATACTAACCTGAATGACCTCTATTTTGGATCACCAACCACCCAAAATAAGGTCTTTTCCTATCAAAACAGAGGTCAAATGGGCTCTATAGGTATATATACCTGGACCCTCGTACAGTCAGGACCTTCCGGGCTTTTAGAGGGTGGTCGGGTCCGAAGAAGTCCTCCTTTGCGGTCCGAAGAAGTCGCTCGGGTTGGTCGGGTCGCTGCGCACCCGGACAGCGACAGGAGGCGGTACCTCGGGCTGTCGAGGCGGTACCTCCTCGGTTCCTCCGTCATGGAACAAAAGAAAGAACCATAATGTAACACATCCACATTCCGGGAAAAAACACAGAATAACATCTTGCTTCAACCCATTGATCCGCCATTGGATCCGGTCACTTGCGGGGGTCGGATCGATCCGACTCCATGTTCAGGAAACAGGTGGTTCGGCTCACCAACTCTTTCTTCGCGCGCGCGCTCACCATCCAGAGACCGCGAAGGTGTGGGTGTGGAGCAAGATTCACCATCTCCTGCGGGTTCATGTTCTCACCCAAAGCAGCCCAAAACGGGTTCCGATCGCTCGATGTTCCGGCCGATTCCCTGGGCCGACGTGCGGAAACCGTCGTTCTCCAGCGGGGTCACCGGGGCAAACAGGAGACCTCTGGTTTGTTTTCGGAGAGAAGGTTGGGTGTGGAGCCGGGAAACCTTTCGCAGGAATTTCAGACAACCCTTTTTATTGAATTTCGGGTGACAGCGGGTCGCCCTTCCGAATGATTCTGAGCAGTCCGAGCTGTTCTGACGGGTGCAATCAAACGATGGCAAGTTCTCAGGCCCATTTGATGAATCGTTCCATTTGATCTATTTGATAGCAAAGAGGAGAGAGGTCCCGATACGCTTTGCCACTAGAGTCTAGAGACGCGTGTTGCGAGCATCCTACCCTTGAACCAGTGGGGTCCAGAATGCTTTTGAGTGATTTTGTGCGTCTCACTACCGTCTCACAATCTTACTTTATGTCATCATGCCGTGTTTCCGGTGACCTAGGCTGCTGCAACAGCAGGCTGGAGTGGAGGTCAGGAGCTGCTCCCTGCGGTCCAGGGATTTGTTGACATGAGGAACATACGAAAACAGGAGGGCTAAGCAGCTACTGCCTGGACCCTCCAAGGGGTGTCCAATGGACTACCCCACACTACCTATAGGCTTCCATTGGGCACCCCTTGGAGGGTCCTGGTGTAAAGGTGAAGTTATCCCATCATCCCCTTCTCCGAAAAGAAACCATGGGAATCCCAGGGCCCTTCGTCTGGTCACCCCCAAGCGTTGGGCTTGGTGGTCACTTCTTCCATTGATCCCTCTTGTTGTAGTTGGTTCGATCCAACCTTCTGGGATTCCCAGGGTTTGGTTGAGTGAGTGGTCGCTACTGAGTCCTTGGGTGGTCGCTACAGTAGCCCCGGGGTTCGCAAACGATCCAACACTCAATCCCAATCGATCCAGGCTTTGCAACACAGTCCAGCTGAAGGAGCTACTGGTATCAAGCTCAGTCGATCACCCGCTCGCCAGGAAGAAGACCCTGAGATCACTTGAAAAAAGAAGCGAACCTTCCGTGGTGAGGGTGGGTTGGGTCATTCCAAACTGGAGCAGAGAGACGGTGAGCGGCTCGTGGATCCATCGGCCAGACATTTCTAGTCAGTGGATCCATCCGTCCCATCGACTCAATCCCATTCAATCCATTGGCATCCACTTGGAAGACCGGAGTAAGATGGGCATCGATCTCCCGCGTTCTTCGCGGCAAAATCCGGACTCGGCGTCTCCCCTTCGACTCGGCGTCGACTAGGTAAATCACACGGCTGCAGGAGCCGAGCCTTAGCCACGATGCCACTGATCAGTTCGGAACATGAAGTTCGGAGCAACTTATAAACATAAGGGAGCCATTAAACATCATGGGTATCATAACAAGGATAGCCTATATATATATATATAGGGTAACTAGGCTACCCTTGGGAGCCATGAAACATGAAACAACCCCCCGACCTCCGAGTCATGTGAAGACGCCATGAAGGCCAGGGGAGCTTCGGCCGGCTCGGCTTCCTCTAAAGGAGTTGCCAGCTAAGCACTACAAAATGCTTAAGAAGTCATTTCTTCCCCAAGGCGGTGTTCCATATAACATGGAGCGGGGGCAGCGTGTCATTGATAAAACAAGATGAATGTAAAACGATTGCCTCGCCCCCAGGGGACGTTAGGGCTTGAATTTATAGCGAGAACATTCTTGCTGAGGATATGTTTGCCATTTCTGTTAACTGCTGTCATTTCTCATAATTGAGCAGCAAACCTTGTGTAAACTGAGGCCAGGGACAGTACTTGCTTTTTCATGCTAAGGTCAGGGATGTCAAGTTATATCCTTGTCCCCTGCAGGTTAGCCTAAGCCATATCTTTAAAGGGCTCTCAGGACCGGAGCTTAGGGATGTCATTTCTGCTTGTGCCGATGGAAGCACAATGAAGGAACCAAAGCTCGAAACTTGGCACCTTTGGTGCCTTCCTTCAGCACAGATGGGAGCCGTTTGGACAGAACGTGAAGGGATGGGTCCAACCTGTCTTCCCCGGCGAGGGAGCTTGGAGGCGACCAAGATCATTGAAACAACACAAAAGGTGGTGATGTTTTTTTTTTTTTTTTTTCCGGGCAAATGGAAGTCAAATACTTCCTAATGGCAATGAGTAGGAAAGTCAAGTAGACCTTGTTTTGACAAGGAATGACAGAATGGACAAGAGGCAATAAAGGGAATGGTGCATGGATGGATTCAGTCAGAGATTGTGCGGGAACACATTCTTTTTTAAATATACTTATACATACTGTTGCCTTGACAGTCATGACATGAGTCATGTATGTCGTACCAGAACACCTTAGAGTCTAACCGAAAGCACACCTCTCCGTGCACCGTTTGTTTACACGTCTCAGCCGGGCCGTCATGCGTCCCATGGTGCACTGCCAAGTGCCACGTCTGACGTGCAGCCAAAGTTTTGCTGCATGCAGAGAAGGCCGGGGTGACGCCGGGGGGTGAAATGCGAAGATCCACTGCTGAGCAAAAAACCTCTGCATCCACCGCGTGTTGCAAACAGAGCTGGGGCATCAGGGAACCTGAGTTCAATGGCGAAGAAGGACGTTTCACCGATATCTCTGTCATCCTGTATCTTTGATGTATTCCTGAAGATGGGCAAAGCCTCTTATTGTTTGGCTGCTTCGTTGGGGCCATGTGTTGCAAATGTGTTTCTGCAGACAGAAGACAGCACGAAGCTCCCTCGTTCGATCGGTTCGAATCAAGTTGATACAATTGTAGGACCAACAACTCCTAGGGCTCCAACCATATCCTCAGAAGGTGGTTAGACCCCCCAAACCCACCCCAACCACCTTCTCAGGAGGTGGTTGGAGCCCCAGGGAACATACCTTACTTCTCGATGTCAGGCGAGATTGGGACGCCAGTCAGGCAGGTCCGTGGCACCGACTCCCTCCGTGGCAGGCGGGCCGGGAGCGACGGGGGCCGGGACAGCGGAGACGGATGTGGGGCGGGTGAGGTGAAGAGGATTTGTGGGCGGATGTGGGCGGCGAAGTTGCAGGAAAGCAGTGATGTTGATGTTACTGTTTGATTTGCAAAGAAAACCTTTGAAGTATAGGTCATTCATGATGTTGAGGTTGAAGCCGGGCTGGCCAACCGGCCCGGGTGTATCCTTTTTCCCATCCCTTCCCCAGATTTTCCAAGGGCCTTCTGAAGGTTTCTCATTCTTTGGCTATCATGGATGGATTCGTGCATGGATTCGCTGATCTCGCAATCTGGGCTGTGCCCTGCATGCCGCGGTGGTCGAGCCCATTTCGAGGCCGCATGATGCCTGGGTGGCTCGGGGAGTACCAGCATTTTTGGCATTTCTGGCTGTTCGCAGTGCGAGTTCTGGTGCTCTCCGCTCGACACGCGTCTTGGCTATATATGTCACCATGGTGAGATATAGCGGGACTCAAGTCATGATCCATCATCACCGAGGGTGTGAGTCATGACTGGACTCTCAGGGATAGTACGTCAGTACAAAAGCTGAGATCCGTCATTCGCACTGTCACTGGTTGGCCCGGACAGCTGTTAAACACCTTTCATTTCACCAACTGTGTAGGTATCGAATTCATACGTAGAGTTTGCAAACAAAGTGCAGCAAGTTGCGAAAGCAAAATCAGGGTTTCCATAAGTTTCCGTCGCTCTTAGGTTGGAAGCCGTCGATTTTCGGTTGGAGGTCATTGCTTCTAGTTTCGAATCTTTGGGATGTCCTGAAAGGCGATCACGAGAGTCTTGGTGCGTTCGTTTCCTCAAGCTATGGGCTGGACTGCCAAGGTCAGTTGAGATGGAGCCGTGCCCCTGGCGCCGCCAGGCACAAGGAACAGAGGCCTGGTGCCATTTCTAGTGGTAGACACTCCCACCGTCCCTCGCAGGCGAAGCATGGAAAGCGAGGAAAGCAGTGAAGGAAGCATGGAAAGCGAGGAAAGCAGTGAAGAGGTCACCGGATTTCTCAACAAGGCACGCAGAGTTTTGAGTTGTGAAATTAGAAAGTGGTTTCATCCAGTTTGTGGACCAGGGGACCAATTTGTAGATGTTTGGCAAAGTGAGTGTGCTGACGAGGTTCCAGGAGGTGTTGAGGTGTTGAGGAGTGAAAGTTACAGTGGTTTCAGAGGTTCGATGGCACAGACCGAAACCAATGTCCGTATGACACATCGGAGGTTCAGATGTTCACCACCGACCTTGGAGTCTGTGCCATGGGTCCTCTCAGTCCACCAAAAAAGTGATTTCACCCGGGCCCAGTTTGTGTGCTGGCAGAGTTGACCCTGGAAGACACGCTTGATCAACCACCTAATGATGCATGATCGTTGCTCAATCTTGCCCTGGACCTTTCCGATGGTTGACGGGGATTCTTTGGGTATGTCGGATGCACATCCATTCAACTCACATGGCAACCTCCTGGTCACTATAGGTGCTTACCTCGCCTCATCGACCAACATGGTTCTTCAGGAACCAGCTGTTGGTGAATTCACTAGTCACTAGTCCCACTAGTCCCATCCAGGCATAACGTGGTCCTCCTCCAGCGGACCATCGGTCGTGTGAACCAGCGAACTCCGGCGAGGTTGGCCTAGGAAGTCGAGGAGAAAGTCGACTAGACAAGTGTAGGATCCCTTCTATGATTCTAAACCGAGTCAGCATTTGGCGCGGATGGAGCTCCAACAGATTTATATGAGCTGAAACAGATGCAGACTATAGCTGAGAGTCGAGAGTTGATATTTGTTAGAACGAATTCGTCTCCCTGTGTGTGTGTTGCTGTTCCGCGTTGTCAAGTTTGCGCCGAAAAATCACGACTAGAGGCGATCTCATGGATCAGATCTGCAAGGTTTGGGCTCAGAAGAAGACTGAAGAAACACAATGAGACTGCAGATGCTTGCCTTGCTCATTCTGTATGGGGACGTTGTACGTCGTCATGTATAGTAGGCCATTGTCCATCCGATTTGTCGGATTGACTGGCAGCAACCTAACAACGAAAACCTATGACCAGCAAGCCACACAAAAGGCCAGTGCTCCCCAACAGATGCGTTTATATGGAGGCTATCAGAATGAACGGTGAAAGAAACTAGCTGGTGGGAGCTGGACATAGACAGATTCAGAGATGTATCCAGCTGGACGGAGCTGGATAGAGTTTGGAGTATCCACTAAGACATCCCCTTTGAACTAGTGCATCCATCGAATCGACTGCTGGGACCTTGATTTGCAACACAGAATTACTTGAGTTTGATGTGGTTAAAGGTAGTTGCTACACAGAAAACCACCCACATGACTTGGATTTGGGTCGCCACACCAACGACCAACACCTCGGAGCCCGTGGTTTCGCTGCGCTGGGCGCCCATGGCGACGGGGGGACCTTTGGACTCCGACGGGGAGCAGGACGGATGGTTCTGCTGGTGGAAAGCGTCGGACACTGGCAGAAACCATGTCAGTGAGGCCCATTTAAAGGGATACGTAATGGTACGTATGTGGGTCAACAGTAGGCTGAGAAATAGGTGATCAGGATTCATGGATGATAGATGTTGTTGAAGAGACGACCGGATAAGGATGGGTTTGACCTTGTTGGGATGGTGACATGTTGGACACTCGATGATAGATTGCTGCTGACGTGGCTGTGTGAATCTCGACGTTTGGAGCTATCCTTTGGGTCTCAAACATCTTAAACATGATGCACAAAGACACGTGTGTTGGAGCTAGCCTTTTGTGACTGTTCCAAAGGAGTTTTTTTTGTTTGCATTTCAGAACGAGGATCGCGTCCCTGCGACATTGAGGGGGTTCCCCAGGTCTGTGGCGCCGGGAAGGCCACTTTGGGAAAGGAGCCCTGGCGCACCTGGACACCCAGCTGCGTCCGTATTTGGGGAGCCTTACTGATCCAGACTCCCAGCTGCGCATGTTTCTGATGGCTTCGTTCGGTTGTCAGGCGGCCTGTTCCCACGAGTGGGAACAGACAGCAGATGACTCTGAGAAGTTAGAAGCCCCCTTTTTTTAGGCAGGTCATGGATAATTTTTTTTTGGGGGGGGCTTTCCCCAGAAATGCAACATCTATCTAATACAGCCTGTAATTAGGCTTGCTCACCAGTCCAAACCAGCTATCCTCATGACATGGTCAAGAACCAAATCCACTCGCCGATGAAGAGCTGATCCGAAAGCAGTTCCTTCGTTTCAATCCCCAAGAATGCTTTGATGCCACAAAGAGCGTTTGGAGCGTTAGAGATCAGGAACACATCCGCCACTAAGCATGGGAACAGTCATGTCTTTTGGGTCCAGTCTTTTTTGCTTTGGGGGAGGGAAGACGTCTTCCAGCGTTCTTCGGCCGCCGTTCGCTCGGCCGGCCGAGCTGGGGGAACCCCGCTTTTTCGCTCGGCGGAGCTGGGCGGAGCTCATGTCCAGGACCCGCGGATCCGCGCGGACCTGGACAAAGAGATCCAGGCAGCAGAGGAGACGGTGCAGGCTGCCCTCAAACACCTTTTCGTGTTTGGTCGGTGTCCGAGACGGTGTCTGGGAACGACGTTCACGTTGAGAGAAACGTGGCGGGCCAGGATCTTCAGACGAGGGACTCTGGACCCTGTTAGGTAGAGAACATGGAGTGATACTACCAGGACCCTCCTGTCGGGGTGTCTATTTATAGCCCCTAGCTGTCAAGGGGTGTCCATTAACCACCCCTTGGGTCCTGGTATAATACACTATTTATTAACAATAGTTTTGTTTTGGTATGTCCGTGAGAAGTGTTCGAGGGTACTGCGGGGAAAGCTAATTGTATGGAACCTGAAATTGAACCCATGGAAGACCATCTTCCTGTTTGCAGAGCAGTGTAGTGGCATGTTCTAGGTCATTTGTTCTGAAGTAGCAAATGCTGGCACACGGGTGACATGTCCCATGGCCACATGAATTTTCTAGTTTAGTGCAAGCACAAGTCTACACCGATGGAAAAAAATATATTAACTCCAGAACATCTCGCATTGTCGACATGCGAGTGTCTATGCAGAACAATGTGCACTACGCAGACATCGGTTTTGGATCGGGCCGAAATTCAGCGACGGTTGGAGGAGTGGGTCCATGGCATCGGTTGAAATCCATTTCAAGCACGGCTGGATCGCCGCTACAGGGCTGGATACCACACCTTTCCCATAGTGTTGTCAGTGGATCCACGCAAGGATCCCACAAGAGTCTAAGAGCTTAGGAGTTCAACATGCGAATGACAAGTCACATCATCCTTAGCTCTAGACCAGTGGATTCACTTCTCCAGGTTCCTTTCGGCCAAAACCTCGAACTGGAGAGTGCCTCAGTGTTCGACAGTGCAGTCCTTCCCCTTCAGGCGCTGCGCCACTCGCTCTTGAAGGCGGAGCTGCGGCTGAAAGCCCTACGGCAGCGGCGGAACGGCGGCGGAGCGAGTCATCCGGCAGAAAGCCAGCGCTGCACGGCGCCCAAGGCGTGGGCCTGGCAGCCAAGTCAGAAGGAATTGTAAGCAGTATCTTCGTGTATCTTAATTTAAAAGGTAAAGATCTGTATATAATGTTGAATAGCTCTTTTCCGGTATCAAGGACTCTGCAAGGTACAGTATATATACTTCTCTTCCGTGCTGAATACCCTCAACTTGTTCATATTATGTGTGTCGTTCCTTCTATAGGTCCCCTACATCTCCTGTACTGCTTGAGCCCTTGGCTGACAGGAGGGGCTTTCGTCGAAACTGGCCGGGGAAGCCCGGCATACATGGGTCAATTGCGGGGGCGTCTTTCCGAAAACTCGGCGTGATTTGGGAAGATGGCTGATCCTTTTGGTCGGGAGTTTGTATGGTTTGTGAACTGACTCTGACTCGATGGACCTGGAGGTGTCGCCCAGATGAACAAAACGTTCCAAAGGGATTGTTAAGGGCACCAGTCCCCAAGTGAGTGGATGTGACAGGGGCACCCCTACCCCCCAATAAAAGAACCCCGGCATGGAACTGCTGGGCAAGCGCTTTGGATTGTTTCGGTGCCCGGAATTAGATGAAGGTGCTTAGGTGCTTCACTTCTTTCTGTGTCGGCCGTAGTTGGAGGCAACACTTAGAGACCCTCACAGAGCCAACTGTGGAAGAAGCTGATGGTGGAGATGTTTTTCTTCTCCGCTTTGTGCTGCTCCTACGGAGCAGTTTCGGACCGCACGACTGGCCCAGGTGGGCTTTGGCCAGCTGAAGGGGCTTGGGAGATTGGCTGGCGCAGCAGAGCAACAGCTTGTGGGCGCCTGAGGAAGGATCTAGGAGGAACTCGTGCTGCTCGTAGAGGAGTCGCATCCACCAGTGGTGAGTATGGAAAATGGCCAAGAACATGCCCACATCCCGTGACCTGCTCCACAGTAATTTCAGGGCGACACCAGCAGGCCCTGTCGGCTCGTGTGACGTTCCTCTACCAGATGGGTGCCACACCAGTCCTAGGCCTCTGAGTCGGTCGTTGCTTCGCCCGGCCGATTTCGTTAAGGCTTCAACAAGCCGAAGCCGCTGGGGAGCAGGAGGCGGGGGAGCTCGACCTCACAGAGTTGAATGTTGGATCCATGTTTTGTTAGAGTTGGTGCGTCATGGCTTCGAAATATTCGTTTGAACCTTACTGGTGGAATGAGGTGGAATGAGTAGAAAAAATAAAAAATAAAACACTGTGAGCTGTGGACTTGCAGATGTTGGAGCTTTCCACTAATTATAGCCTTTTGGGTGAATTGCTTTGTCGGTCGGCTCTTGTCCGGATACACAAAGAA
>CAXIVM010001091.1:0-37808 GCA_964035705.1 Porites rus
TCAGATAAACATTCAATTAATTGAGTATGCCGCAAAGGCTTCGCCCATTGGTATTCATTGGTCCAGCATGTTGGATGGATGCAGCTGCTGAGCCAAATCCAACGAAGCGTCAGCTGAGGTTGTGCTACAATCTCACCCGCTACAAGGCCATGTATGGCTCCTCACAATGCACCAATGAGATTCCGCCACTCGCACCCATCATATTTCATTCATGAAACATCAAGGGATCGCAAGACTACATCTTAAGAACGCTTAAACTTTTAGATTCAGAATCAGTCGACAGTTTTAGATTGTGTTAGATTTGATTATATTGGTATATAGTGGTCCCTGTGGGACGGCTGCGTTGTAGAGAGAGAGAGAGAGAGTCCAGGGGCCTTGAAAGAGGATACTTGGTAACTGATCAGGACCTGCCACGAAGCCAAGGAACAAAACATCACTAAAACTGACCACTTGGGGTCGGGCGCATTCCCAAAACATCCCCCCCAATCCCAAACAGGTGTTCAATCCCAAACATCCGAGGAGAACAACTCCAAGTCTCCAGGACTCCAAGACTCCAAGTAGTCTCCGAGACTCCGAGCCGCATGGGCAGCAGCCGAGGTTTACCTTCTCCAAGGTCTTAATGGATCGGTACCACCCGGAGCTCAAGACCCGGAAGTGCCCCTGAGCCGCAGCCGGGGGGGAAGTGAGGGAGGGTCGCGGTTCCGGGACAAGTGAGGGTGCCGGGGCGTGTGAATGTGGAAGTTGGTTGTTCAGGCTTTCAATTGGTTCATATTATTGGTTCCAAGGTGCTTGTGATTGGATGTGATTAGCAAAACTGTTGTGTGGTTGGCTTCCAAGCAAGCACCTCATCAATGCATCTCTTTTAGACCGCGCGGCACTTTCTTTCTCATGCGTGGCTCAGGTGATTTACCCTGGTTGTGTGAGCCGGGCAAGAAGCTTGGCACCTAGGTGCAACGATCCTGGAGCAAATCAAAGAACACGTTTTCAACTGCAAATAGGAACATGTAAGATTTGCAGCAGGACTTCTAGGATGTGCGCACGCTGGACTTGGGAGCTGAAAATAAGCGGGACCCATTTGTACATATGATCCATGCCAAAGCTGCTGGTGGAGGTCAGGAAGTCCGCGATGTCCATGAAAAGTAAAGAAAGACAACATTGAAGACTTGGCTCTTAGGATGAGTTCACTTGTAGCCATAAAGGATGTTTTCCATTGTTTTCATTCTCTTTTTTTATGAGCACAAAGATCTTCAAATATATGTTGTTCACTCCTTAATGTTTTATGTTCCCTTTGTTTCTTCTTGAGGGCTGCGAGCCATTTTGATGAGGCAACGTGTGAGGTGATGCTATGTTACAGTAGCTGGTTTGGTTGGAATAACTTGCAATCATTCGCAGAACCGTGCTGGAAAGAACTCTTCGAACGCGCAGGTCAAGGATCCCGTGGTGCTTTGAACATCGTGGAGGCCAACGGGATCAGTCGTGGCAGACCTAACAGGTTCAGTCATCGACGACTCGGTGGGATGAGTTCTGAGTCGAGAGGTGCACTTGGAACACACGCGTTGTATGGCCCAGACACTCCATGCGACTGCCATATTTGCCGATCAGTTGGGGCGGTTGAAAAGGGGTCAATGTAGGCATATATGCCATACATGAAGTGTTTGGGTGGTTTCGTGGGGCACCACCACAATTTTTTTGTGGTCAGCCTGAATTTCGGGGCCAACCTCAGGGGAGTTGGAACAGGAGCTTTGCTTTGCTTGGGGTCGTGGTGTCCCGGTGAGTTTGGCTCATGTGAGTTTGAAATGGTTTCTATATCATCAGGCTGGAAGCAGCTATTCTTGTAGTTCAAGATCCCCTTGATCACCCACTTCAGCTCTCAAATCGGCACATTTTGCATGTTTGTTAATGGGTCAGCACGTGCGGATGCCTGTTGCAAAAGGCCGGTTTGCCCTTGCTGGAGAATTGTGGGCGGATACTGTACATGCTGATACGTGGGTGATCCTTCTGTATCCTCCATGCTCCTTCCCGTTACATCCCGTTACCCATGATCCATGTTCTACCATGACGGCATGCATTTGCCATGAACAGCTTTGACGGACCAGTTCGGCATCGTCTCGGAATTCCCACCCCCACCTTTGGGGGCCGTGATGCCGGCGGGTGCGGCATCTCAGGGCATGTGGCAAGATGGACAACCGCGTGGGTCTGATATGGGAGAGTCCGGGGACTCAAGAAAAACGCCTTTGACTTCTTCGGACGAGAGGCCGTGATGCTTTTCTCCTTGCGGTTCAACCAGTGGTTTACAAAACACCCCAACATGAAAGTGGATGGCATAGCTCATGGCCCTCGAAGACCATTTTACCTTTACAATCAGGGGGTGCCATCCAATGATAGTTCCAGGGAGAGTAGGTTCTTACTTCGGCAAGTCGAGAGGTGGCTTTTTCGTGGTGACGTTGTCACACTGTGTTGCCCACATGCTACCACAAGGATCGAGGTCCCGTGTTTGAAGATCGATGTGTTTCTTCAAACAGCTCATATATTGTTGTTTGTTTCCCCAGACTACTGTTGGGGTTCTGTTTGGGCTTGTGTTCTTGTTTGATTTATTAATTTGGTGATCTACATCAAAAGGGACTGTTCTTCCCCAAGTAGTTGCTGCTGCGGTTCTCTTTTGGAGAAAAGGAAGCACAGTTTCTGGCATTTGGCCGCGCCGGTAAAACGCTGTGTCCGGGCATTGTCCTCCTGCTGTCCTTTTCTTGTCCTTCTTTCTTTGTGCAGTTTGGCCACGGCTGCCAGCCGGTCTCCAAACCTTGTCCTCCTGTTGTCTCTGTTGTCTCTCCTTTCCTCCTCTTGTCTTCTTCTTGTCACCCCGTTGTCCTCCTGTTGTCCTTCAGCTGGTGTCCAGATGGCAGCGTGGCAGCATGTAGACCCGACATGACACCGCTGCAAAGCACCGCCCCCCCAAAGCGCAGGCAAGGGGTCCAGTTGCACGCGCAAGCCTTGTGTGGCACCTAGTGGGAATGCGCCAGCCAGCGAGCGCGAAGACCGCAGTACCGCAGCATGGCCACGTGGCAGCCTGTCGGCATGTAAACACGACGACTTTCGAGGGTGCACTACCAGGCAGCGAGTCACTAGCAAGACAACTCTAAAAAATCCAATCCCAGAAGCCTTTGTCCTCTCCTTGTCCACTTCCTGGGGGGGAAGAAGCTGGCCACAGTGTGAGGCCGCGCCGGCGAGCCCTGTTTGGATGTGCTCCTTACCTCTTGTCACAAACCTTTTCGGTCCTGTCCTCCTCATGTTCTTCTCTTGCCTTCCCGTTGTCCTTCTTCAGGTGTTCATTGGCCGCGGCTGCCAGCCTATCTCTGGTCGGTCCCGTCGTCATTTTGCCTTTCTCTTGTCCTCTCTTCCTCTTCTCCTCTTGTTCTCCTCTTGGTGTGCTCCCCTCATGTTGTCCTGTTGTCCTTTGGCGTTGTTTGGTCACAGCTTGTCCTTCTTTCGTCCTCTTGGTGTGTTCGTGTTGGCTTCCTTCCTCCTCCTTGTTTCCATTGTTGTCCTCCTCATCTCCTCTGGTCTTTCTGTTTTCTGCTGCTGCTGTGCTGTTCGCAACTTTCCGGGGCAGGGGCAGGAGCTGCGGCCAGCCACCACCACGACAACACTTCTTGCCGACTAAGCTGTTTGGGGTCGTGTTTGGGGTCCATGCTGGTCGCCTGATGTCCTCTTCTTGTCCTCCAGGGTTGTCCTGCTGTTGCCCTCTGGCCGCGCTGGCCAACCCTATGTTCTCCTCTTGTCCTTCTGGGTGTCCTCCTGCTGTCCTTTGGCCGCACTCGCGAACGTCCTCCTGCTGTCCTCTGGCTGCGCTGGCGAACCCTGAGGCCTTGCCCGGATCTGTTTGTCCTGCGTTTGCCCTTTCATCACCGCCCTGCCTGGGCTTCGTCCCTGCTTGACCACGCCAGGCTGCTTTCCGTTTTTCAACCGCCTTGTCCGAGTATGTTCTCGTGTGGCAATGTAGTTCAAGTTTCAATCTTGAGATCATCCTCGGAATTTCTTGTGACAGTTGATCGGAAAATGAATATAATCAATAAATTATCTGCAGGTCACAGAGCCACATAGCTGTCCAAGCCGCCCGGAAAATATCCGCGATGGAAGGCAAGGCCTCTGACGGGGCCGATGGGCGGAAGTGTCCCCTGCCACAGACTAACGAACTTAAGCCTCAACGTTTCCTTGCCCAGCCCTCAGGGTGCACAAAGGATTAGTTGAGTCCTGTCCCGGCATGTCCCGACTGTCACAGACTCAAACTGACAACTCAACTTGCCCTTGCGCAGCCCTGACAGTGCATACAAGGATTGTCCTTCCCAACTCACAAACTGCAACTGCATCACCCTTGGGCCCTGACAATGAGGCAACAATCAGCAGCTCTGACAGATTTTGCAGATGTTGGCGCATGATATGCATTTTGGGGGACGTGATTAACTAATTATGTGCGAACGATCCGCGCAAAAGTTCTGTGAATATGCCCTTAAAGTCCCGGTTCCAAACTTGAGCGTCCCCCAACATTCCCCGAGCCTTTGTATACCTTGTGTTGAGTCCAGTGTTGGTATTGTAGCTGGCACGAGGGTTCGATTGAGTTGTGCCTGACTCTATTCTAAGCCTCCCTCAGGACATTCCTCAAGGCCATTCAAGGCCTCAAAGTTTGTCGCACAGATGCCGCAAGTGACGCTAGGGTGGCTGTAGCTCCCAACCTGGTGTGTAGGTCATGCTGCAAGATGCCAGGTCAACATTTTTTGTTACAAACATATCCAGGCATAGTCCCAGCACATGTTATACAGCTAGACTTGGTTTTGCGATGAGGCCGCGAAAGATGCGCAAAACATATTCTTCCGCAAAGAATTGTTTTTGCACGTGTTGTGACCTGGGACTCAGGAACTCCTTTTTGTTGTCACCCCAGGAATATAATGGCAGATATTAGCACCAACATTGGAACTCAAAGAGTTGACACCAAAATGCTGCGACTGTCCGGGGTCTATGCTGGCACAATTTTTTTCAGGATCCTTGCGAAATATCAGGAAACACTTGCCAGGAGTTGAGAAGGGGCCAAGCCAAACCGGTAGTGTTGTTGATGTCTTCTACCCCCAGCCAGTGATTGTCAACAAAACACCCAGGGGAGTACCCACGGTTTATCGAGAGACCCGTGTGCACTGGCATCTTATTTTTATAGTGTGTTTTTTTTG
This sequence comes from Porites rus, assembly GCA_964035705.1. NCBI lineage: Eukaryota > Metazoa > Cnidaria > Anthozoa > Scleractinia > Poritidae > Porites > Porites rus. The sequence goes on from CAXIVM010001091.1 coordinate 5,217, forward strand.
GTGTTTAACGTTGTGATGTGATCGTTTCCGAGATTTTCGGGCCACGCTTTGTGATCATTTTGGTTTCGCTTTGTAGGCCGCACGACATGTCGATTGCCATGTCATTTTGGTGTTTGGGAACGGGTTGCAGAAGGCTTCTGACAAACCAAGGCGCCACAGTGAAGATGAGGAAGAAGAACGTCTCTCGGCGTTGTTTTTGCGTGTTTATGCCGTCTCCAGTCAAGAGGTATAGTGATCCAAACACCGCAATGCGGTGTTGGTTTTTTGGGTCAGAGAGGCCGGGTTTGGATCAATGCACGACTTCTTCTTTCGATGGTACTTGGAACATGGGCAGCTTTCGGGACCGATCTGATCGGACGGTGGGGTATGGTATCAGACCCTGTCAATAAGACTGTGATCAGCAGTGGTAAGGCTTTTCGAGGGTTCCTTTTCCCACCTTCTATTTCCCTCTATTTCCAGTGTCCAAGGAAAACGTGTGCAGGCTAGAAGGCTACCAGTCAGCTTCACTGGGTTTCCATGCTGCAGCTATCATGCCCTGCTTGGGGATGAGTCCTGGTGTGCTCAGGTGCCGATTTGGCACGCTATGGCAAGAATTGGCAAAAAGTGAGGAGGGCAGTGGAAGCAGTCAAAAGCTCAGAGATGAAAACTAACTCCGCCCTTCGACCAATTCCGTTAAAACAAAAATAACACACAAAAACTAAGACCCGGACAGGTCGAAAATTCACCATGTTCGATGAATAGATGTTTCTTGGAACAGTACATATAATAGGGCCTTTCTCACGAAAGCCTCGTTTCAGTTGGAAGATCGTCCTCCTTCGGTCTGCCTTTTCGGTGACCCAAGGCTTCTGTTTTCACTGGCCTCTTGCAAGGAGTCGGAGGGCCCAGATCTTGTGGGACCCAGAGGTCCGGGTTCTTTTCCGAAGGCACTTCATGCTGAGGTTGGTCCACGGATTTTACATGGTGTGGCAGTATGGGTCATAGTTTTGCGGTTGATAAACTGTCCGGTTGACTAGTTTAACAGCCCAATTTGTTTTGCACTAAATTGAATATAGCGATATACAGTGCGATATACAGTAGAAAGATGGAACCTGAGAGAGGGGGTGAACATGTTCTCATCTCTTTCTCTGCTGACGGGACGTCTCCTTCCGTCCCACACTCCAGGTGCGCGAAAACCAATACAGCAACCTCTACGATCGGGATTGGAATCGCCCACAGTTGCTGGAGCTGGAAGGGTTGGAAGATGCTGGGAGGGAGCAGGACTGGACAGACAGAGTTGAGAAGTTGAGAGAGTGCCAATAGTGTAGACTCTTGATTATATAGTAAAACCATGCATTTGGATTGAACAACCTTTTCATATGGGGGGGTTATTAAACAAGAGTCTACATTACTCCTTTGCTTCAGTCATTTGTTGGAGAACTTGGTGGGTTTGAGTGTTGGCCAGTGGCAGTATTCAGTATTCTCTCAGGAGCCCCTGGATTTGGTCCTGAGTGCAACCGAAACTCTTCTTGCCGACCCAATTGGCACAGCAAAATGCAAATGCTAATCTCATGGGGAGATAGAGAGAGAGAGAGAGAGAGAGAAAGAGAGAGCAAAATGCAAATGTGAAGGTGTTTGAAGGACTTTGCAGAGTCCCCTTCCTTTCCTTGTCTAGTCGTCTAGTATATAAGTTCTGATACTTTCCTATCCTTTGAACTTGGAGGTGCTGAGTGTGGATGTTTTATGTGACATATGTCTTTGCCATTGGGACATGACAGGATTGATTTCTGATAGCTGAAAAAGGTGTGTCAGACTTGTGACTTGTGACATCCCAAGCTGGCTGCCTATGTTGGGAGTTCTCGAAGTGCTTGCTTTGTGTCATTCAGAGCCTCATTCTTAGAGAATCTACACGAGGAACCGTTTCAGCAAGGTGTGGTCATTGGTGGTAGCGGTCCGACCATTCACATGTTTCTTCTTTCTCCCAGTTGTCTTAAGCAACTTTGAGCGAGGGGACGGCCCAACGAAGGGCACCTCGTTGGACGGTTCGGTTTAGCACATGCACACTCGTTCGGTCTCCGGATAAATAACGGTGGTAGGTTCTTGCAAATGGGTCTCAGGCGATGGGCTAGAGAGTCCGATTTGGGGCCGAAACGAACGAGCTTCGCCAGCGGAGCTCGCTCACCAGGTTCGGTGGCAGCATCAAGCTTATGGGGCCAAGGACTGCAGCGGAATGGGAAGGAGGGGGTGGGAAGATGTGGGAAGGAGGGAAGAACACAACTAATAATTAAGCCCTATTGATGACTGTTGTAGGCTCCTGATTATTTTTCTCCTCATATGAAGAGGCAGAGGTTTCACAATGTCCATGATATGTTGAAGATCGGTCGCAATGTCCCACTCCCACCGGTCCCTAGTTCGGCTGGCGCATCTGGTCGCGGTTCGGGGAGTCGGGAGTCAACCTCGCCGGCGACCGAGAACGACCGTGGATGGGAAATGGATCGACCTGTGTTGAAGCGTCAGATCAACCAGATCAACAGCAGGTGTAGGCTAATCATTGCTCATCTATCGATAGACAGGTGTGCTGAAGGCTCCTTGTATGGAATACTTCTCAGATCTTCTTAGTGCTGAAAGAGCCCAGGCCAAATAAATCCATTCCGTCCAAAATGCCCAGCTCCTTCTCCGCAGGATGCCCACGCAGTTCTTGGGCGGTCCACTCTTGGGTTCTCAGCGTTTGCAGCACACGCTCTCCAGCGACTCGCCCCTGCGGGGCGCGGCCAAGTCCCAGAAGCTCCGGGTGCAGTCCAAGTCTCAGAAGGCGGGGTTTACAGGGGGCCAAGGAGGCCATCGCCATTAGGTTGGAGGCCATCGCTCTTAGGTTAGAGGCCATTCCTATTAGGAGGCCATCGCTACGAGGGGGAGGCCATTGCTATATATTGCTATTAGGATTCAACTTCGCTTCACGTCCAGTCTCAAAAGGCGAGGCTTAGCACGCCGCTGACCTCGACACGCGTTGAACGCGTTTGTGTGTGTGACCACGTTGGGCATATGGGCGGTTCAGCGGCGCGCGTTGGAAGAAGGTGGAAGAGCTGGGTGATTGGCTTGGACGGGACGGGTGGCCCATACACATCCATACACCAAGGCGCTTACTTAAGGTCCTACGAAATCTGTGTGGGTTGGGCATGAAGCCCTTGAGACACCAAAAGCCTTCAATGTCATATACGCACCAGTGGTGTGAGCATGCGCGGGTGTGTGTGTGTGTGTGTGTGTGTCACCCCCTGTCTCCAAGGGTTACTTCCTACCAATTGTACTACCAAGCAGGGGGATGGAGAGGACATGTGAGGCTCCATCCAACGAAGCTCCTCACATGATCCTAGGATATCGGCAAGGACGCTTGCTGACGTACCTGCACCTGAAACTGTTGTTCACGCTTTTCCACTTTCGATTTGATTCATGGTGGCTTCGCACGATACCTTCCCCACAAACAGGTTTCCCACCGCAGCTTTCAGCCGCTTGTGAATTGCAGCCAGCCGCGCGAGTGAAACATTTTTTCAACAATTCAAGTCACCGGACTTTTTCGCCTTGCCGTTCCACCACCTTCCTTCTCAACTTGGGAACTGAGTTAACAGCAAACCAATGTCCGCTCAGCCGTCCCACTTGGGTGCTGGGTGGGATCCTCCGCAAGGAGGCGCCGTTCTCATGCCGGAAATCGTCTAACGGATTCATCGTTTTTCATCGTGAATTCCCTTAACTGCCTTAGTCTCACCACTGAATTGTCGGAATCTGGAGCCGCCGGGCTTTCACGGATACCACAGCCGCCGGGCTAAAAAACGGAACTCAACCCACCTGAGGCAGGTTTCCCAACCCCCCCCCACCGAGTTCTACTCCCTACCTAATATTAGGGTAACACAGGGAAATGGTACTCGACACACTTGTGTGTCGGTGCCTTTCCCTTTGTTGTCCCTGTTCTAGTCTTCTCTACCCGGGCGGTCTAAGACTAAAGTCCCGCTCCCTACTAACTATTGCATTTAATTCACTTCCGCTAAGTAATCAGTAATAATTCTAGAGTGCTAAGTATTCATACACACACACACACGGACACACACATGTACATACACCTCCCTGCCCCCCACCGCTTTCTTTCTTGCGCTTTTGGTCGTTTCTTGGGCTTTCTCTCAGGCTTTTTAGGTTGCTCTTGAGGCTCGTTTCCCTACCCCAGTCAAGGGCTAAGTATTCACTTTTTTCTACTCCTACCTTTCTCTCTTGCCCTCTTAGCGCTGCTCTTTCTGTGTTTCTTTCTTTTGTTTCTAAGGCTTTTTAGGTAACTATTCATATTCAGGCTCTTCGCACGAGCGCCGCGAAGCGGCACCGTGTGTGTGTCACCCCCTGTCTCCAAGGGTTACTTCCTACCAATTGTACTACCAACCAGGGGGATGGAGAGGACATGTGAGGCTCCATCCAACGAAGCTCCTCACATGATCCTAGGATATCGGCAAGGACGCTTGCTGACGTACCTGCACCTGAAATGTTGTTCACGCTTTTCCACTTTCGATTTGATTCATGGTGGCTTCGCACGATACCTTCCCCACAAACAGGTTTCCCACCGCAGCTTTCAGCCGCTTGTGAATTGCAGCCAGCCGCGCGAGTGAAACATTTTTTCAACAATTCAAGTCACCGGACTTTTTCGCCTTGCCGTTCCACCACCTTCCTTCTCAACTTGGGAACTGAGTTAACAGCAAACCAATGTCAGAGTGTGTATGTGTGTGCGTGGATTTTCGTTGGGGAATTCTGCACCGGGATTCTCCCGAGTCGCTAGTGCAGATGCGTTTCACAGTCCCAGAGTCAGCTGCATCTCAGATAACATCGACAACATATATTGCACAATTCTGACGTATGCAACCTGCCCAACTCTTTTTTGGATGGGTTTCCCCAGTCAAAAACAGATGGAAAGTTGGGTTAACCATGATAACCTGTACATTTGCTCAGGGAGACTGAGGGAGTCAGAGGAACATTTGACATCTACCTCGCCCAGCTTGGCCCACCTGTGAAGAATCCAATGATTTTACGTTTCGGTGTTGAGATGGCAGCTAACCCACAGAGTCGAATTGAAAGGGTACACCATGGGGTTGATGACGCCACGTCCATGTCTTCGAATCTGCGACGATCCTTCGACCCCAAGACCTCGAGCCGTGGCGTCGATCGAGCCGTCAGGTGACGACCTTCAATGTGGCAGATTTGGACGATGCTCGGTTCGAAGCCCACGAGATCGGGATCTAAGGGGATGTTTCGCCTCGAAAATCGAGGTCAACTGGTGTCCAACCACCAACCGGAGGCTCTGGTAAAACCAACAACGGTGCCTTTTATGTTCCCTTCGGTGCCGAAACGCGATTTTCACCAAACGTTCGTGTCAAGCAACCAACTTCCCGATCTGATGCTCCGATTTTCACCAAGATTTCGGCCCCTAAACGGGGGGGGCTTCGTTCTTGGAAGGCGGTCCATGCTGTTTGGATGGCGTCCAGCCTGTGGCCTGTGAGGCCGAGACTCTAGCACAAAGTTCCATCCCCTGAATCAGAGGCCAAAGCCTCAGCAAAAGGCCCAACTGGATATCCCTTTCGGGCAACTCCACAAGACCCCCTACAAGCAGGAAACATGGACGAACGATGAACCGGTAGACCCCAAAACTGGGCCAGGGGCTCTCCCCATTCTAATTACTACACACCCAGTTGTTTTGATTGTGCTTGTGTCAACCTGGTTTGTGCACACTTTGTGCGCATATTGACATATAACCTATATATATATGTATATATAAAATACATCGATATAATATTTGTGTTTACATGTTTTGTCATTATTTTGTCCATCCCTGGCCCCCTGTGACATGGCTTAGGACCAGGATCCTGGGGCTCCAATCAAACCTGCCCCATTCAGCGTCTGTCCCAATTCCAGAAAGAGTCATTTATTATTGATACCTACTGGTTACAAGCCATTGCGCCACGTAAGTTCAAAAGCAGGTTTATCATTATTGTAAAGCAGAAGGCCAAGTTGTATGTTTTAGGTCTTCATAAAAGGGTAATTATATATACTCTTTAAGTACTATTTCTTAAACCAGGATGTTCATCGGATGTGGTCAAGAAAGTTGGTTAGTTTGAACCTTTTAAGTAACTGACCCACACTCTATATTCAACCGCAATGTTGCGTTTTTTTTTTGTTCCGGACGGTAGGGAACATTCGGACGCATGGACTAAGGTAGCCTGAAGTCTGGTCGATTTGTTAGGTCTATAGATTTTTCACCCGGTGACGCCGTGGTTTACTGTGGGGTTTACTGTAATTGACCATGTGGTGCGTACGCGTTCTATGTGTTTGCATTGCATAGCGTTCGACCGGTGAGTTCTCCCATGTCCCGGAATGGCTTGAAGCTGAGAACCCGCCTACAGCGTCCGGCAGCTGCTAAGCCCCTACTCCTCCGGGTGTTTTTATTTATTTTTATTTTATTTTTATTTTTTTTTCGATACGCGCCGTTTGTTGATCAGTACAGACTGCTTGTTGAGGAGACCTACGAGTACGAGGAGGTGTGGTGAGCGATGGGAATCAAGCATGTTAGTTGGAACATCTAGGGTGGTTGTCAGCAGAAGAATCAGGTGCCACGAAGTTCAGGAGCAAACATCTTATTAAGTTTATGAAGTTCGATGTCCTGCTATGTCCTGATGTTTTTCCAGTGCTACTGATATCCTTCAGTGCCCGCAAAAAAAAAAAAAACAAGTAACAACAGACCAAAGCACGCCTTGATGTCCCAGCGAGCCCACTGCAGGGGCCTCTTTGCTATCGGCGAGCCGATGGCCTACTATTCCTCGGTTGATTCATAGAGAGACCACTTGTTTGTTAAGTGATAGCCTTGCACTCTTGCTTGGATGATTCATTAAAGAGAAGACCTTAAGTGAATGAGCCAATTGGTACAAATGAACCCCTCCAAACTGTTTCACATCGGCGCCAGGAGGATCCACGTGGGCCCGTGTCGCACATGAGCTCCGGGTGTGACAGGACGACCGGGGGAAGCAGTGGGGATAAGTCGGCATGATGACAAAGGTGCACTGGCGACCCCACCACTCCAGAAACATAAGAACTATAGTAACTAGCAGAAAGACTTCAAAGACCTATAGAACCCTCGATTGCATCATGAGTCATGCCCCCTCATCTTGAATCAGCCCTGAGCAAGCCCCTCCCGTCGGCGGCGAGACTTCCAAGCCCCTCCGTTGTGTGTCGCAGGTGTCATCAAAGCCATTTGACTTATATATATATATAGTACATGAGTTCTGTGTCATTTGATTCACTCAGCATCAATGGTGTTATTGGGTTGATTCATGCAATTGTAGAGTCATTGGAGCCTTTCACATCTTTCACCATTTTTGAATTTGGCCAGGACTTTATGAACAGCCTCGTAACCAGTCGCGATGATTTGCCGTCCTTTTGAACCACACTGGGTCACGGCCCACGTTTGCACCACTTTTGCGAGGTTGGTGCAGAGCGGCTCCTCGCTGCCGAAAGAGGACCCCAATGGCACCAGGCACGAATTCGCACTTCGGCAATGTTTTCGTTCGGGGCTCGGCGGCCGCGGCAGACGCGGATGGTGAAGACAGAAACAGGATGGAAAGGACGAGGAAAGTTAGAAGAACCTGCAGAAAGAAAGTGCATGAAAGTGCGATGGCCATGGGTGACGGATGTGACGGGTAGTTTTCCGGGTTTTCCCTTTACGCTTTACCGAGCCCCACAGATTCATCAATAGGTTCTCAGAAATTACCTTGCAAAACCAGAAGTTTGTAGTTGTTCCTTCTTCAATATTGTTTTGTTTGAATTCTCCCCCCAGAGGCCCTTGGATCCTTTGCGCGATTCATTGCATGACAAGCATTGCCAATTAGTGGACGCCCTGTGCGGCCGCCAGGACCAAGGTGCAGTCCTTAGTGGCCTTAGCCGTGTCAATGCCTGACTTTTTGATGCTTTTTGAGGTTTGAAGTTGTTCAGTGTTGGAGCATGGCTGCGTGTTTTGGTCACCTTTTGCAAGCCTTTGTTCCTCCAAAATCATGCCACAACCTCACATGTCTTGTGAAACCGCCTTTTTTGTCATGCTTGCTTGTTGAGGAGACCCGCGAGTACGAGGAGGAGCGGTGAGCGCTTGAAATGGAGCGAGCTAGTTGGAACATCTAGGGTGGTTGTCAGCACATCAGCATGATTCAGCATGCCTTCAATTGCAAGGGCATAAGCAGGGGCAATTTTTTTCCTATGCAGATCTTTCCTGTAGCGAAGTTGATGTCCTGCTATGTCCTGATGTTTTCTTGGAAATGCTAATCTCCAAACTTGGATTTCATTGGCGCCAGGAGGATCCTCGCGGGCCCGTGTCGATGAACTCCAAAACTGGGCGGCCAGTTTCGCCGCTTTGTCACGACCTGGGACGGGTGTACCAGGACTCCGGTTTTGCAAGAAGTGGGAATATAGATGAATATAGCATGATGACAAAGGTGCACCGGCAACCCCCGCCACTCCCAAGAACTAGCAGAAAAAGCTAAACACATGAAAAAACGTCAAAGACCTAGCACCAAAGCTCCACGGTCAAGGTATAGGTCGGATTGTTGATTCACAACAGAACCCTCCATTGCATCATGAGTCATGCGGCTTCCTTTCAGTCAATGCTCTCCATCACAAGGATCGGTTTACAGCTCCTTCACTACTGGATATTAAAGTTTTCCTAAGTGGCCAGTCAGGGGCCCAGCTATACCGATAGCACTTCATATATTTACCCACCTTATCCCACCTTCGTTTTCAATCATCTTGAATCACCTCGCAGCCCGGGGCTTGTCAACAAAGCCATCAAACTTAGTATATGCTGAGTTCTGTGTCATTTGATTCACTCAGCATCAATGGTGTTATTGGGTTGATTCATGCAATTGTAGAGTCATTGGAGCCTTTCACATCTTTCACCATTTTTGGATTTGGCCAAGACTTTATGAACAGCCTCGTAACCAGTCGCGATGATTTGCCGTCCTTTTGAACCACACTGCCACTTTTGCGAGGTTGGTGCAGAGCGGCTCCTCGCTGCCGAAAGAGGACCCCAATGGCACCAGGCACGAATTCGCACTTCGGCAATGTTTTCGTTCGGGGCTCGGCGGCCGCGGCAGACGCGGATGGTGAAGACAGAAACAGGATGGAAAGGACGAGAAAGTTAGAAGAACCTGCAGAAAGAAAGTGCATGAAAGTGCGATGGCCATGGTGACGGATGTGACGGGTAGTTTTCCCGGGTTTTCCCTTTACGCTTTACCGAGCCCCACAGATTCATCAATAGGTTCTCAGAAATTACCTTGCAAAACCAGAAGTTTGTAGTTGTTCCTTCTTCAATATTGTTTTGTTTGAATTCTCCCCCCAGAGGCCCTTGGATCCTTTGCGCGATTCATTGCATGACAAGCATTGCCAATTAGTGGACGCCCTGTGCGGCCGCCAGGACCAAGGTGCAGTCCTTAGTGGCCTTAGCCGTGTCAATGCCTGACTTTTTGATGCTTTTTGAGGTTTGAAGTTGTTCAGTGTTGGAGCATGGCTGCGTGTTTTGGTCACCTTTTGCAAGCCTTTGTTCTCCAAAATCATGCCACAACCTCACATGTCTTGTGAAACCTCCTTTTGTGTCATGCCTGCTTGTTGAGGAGACCCGCGAGTACGAGGAGGTGCGGTGAGCGCTTGAAATGGAGCGAGCTAGTTGGAACATCTAGGGTGGTTGTCAGCACATCAGCATGATTCAGCATGCCTTCAATTGCAAGGGCATAAGAAGGGGCAATCATTTTCCTATGCAGATCTTTCCTGTAGCGAAGTTGATGTCCTGCTATGTCCTGATGTTTTCTTTGACCAACTTGGACATCCTTGGTGCCAGGAGGTTCCTCGCTGGCCCGTCTCGGAGATAAGCTCCAAAACTGGGCGGCCAGTTTCGCCGCTTTGTCACGACCTGGGACGGGTGTACCAGGACTCCGGTTTTGCAAGAAGTGGGAATATAGATGAATATAGCATGATGACAAAGGTGCACCGGCAACCCCCGCCACTCCCCAAGAACTAGCAGAAAAAGCTAAACACATGAAAAAACGTCAAAGACCTAGCACCAAAGCTCCACGGTCAAGGTATAGGTCGGATTGTTCATTTCACGACAGAACCCTCCATTGCATCATGAGTCATGCGGCTTCTTTTCAGTCAATGCTCTCCATCACAAGGATCGGTTTACAGCTCCTTCACTACTGGATATTAAAGTTTCCCTAAGTGGCCAGTCAGGGGCCCAGCTATACCGATAGCACTTCATATATTTACCCACCTTATCCCACCTTCGTTTTCAATCATCTTGAATCACCTCGCAGCCCGGGGCTTGTCAACAAAGCCATCAAACTTAGTATATGCTGAGTTCTGTGTCATTTGATTCACTCAGCATCAATGGTGTTATTGGGTTGATTCATGCAATTGTAGAGTCATTGGAGCCTTTCACATCTTTCACCATTTTTGAATTTGGCCAAGACTTTATGAACAGCCTCGTAACCAGTCGCGATGATTTGCCGTCCTTTTGAACCACACTGGGTCACGGCCCACGTTTGCACCACTTTTGCGAGGTTGGTGCAGAGCGGCTCCCCGCTGCCGAAAGAGGACCCCAATGGCACCAGGCACGAATTCGCACTTCGGCAATGTTTTCGTTCGGGGCTCGGCGGCCGCGGCAGACGCGGATGGTGAAGACAGAAACAGGATGGAAAGGACGAAAGTTAGAAGAACCTGCAGAAAGAAAGTGCATGAAAGTGCGATGGCCATGGTGACGGATGTGACGGGTAGTTTTCCCGGGTTTTCCCTTTACGCTTTACCGAGCCCCACAGATTCATCAATAGGTTCTCAGAAATTACCTTGCAAAACCAGAAGTTTGAAGTTGTTCCTTCTTCAATATTGTTTTGTTTGAATTCTCCCCCAGAGGCCCTTGGATCCTTTGCGCGATTCATTGCATGACAAGCATTGCCAATTAGTGGACGCCCTGTGCGGCCGCCAGGACCAAGGTGCAGTCCTTAGTGGCCTTAGCCGTGTCAATGCCTGACTTTTTGATGCTTTTTGAGGTTTGAAGTTGTTCAGTGTTGGAGCATGGCTGCGTGTTTTGGTCACCTTTTGCAAGCCTTTGTTCTCCAAAATCATGCCACAACCTCACATGTCTTGTGAAACCGCCTTTTTTGTCATGCTTGCTTGTTGAGGAGACCCGCGAGTACGAGGAGGTGCGGTGAGCGCTTGAAATGGAGCGAGCTAGTTGGAACATCTAGGGTGGTTGTCAGCACATCAGCATGATTCAGCATGCCTTCAATTGCAAGGGCATAAGCAGGGGCAATTTTTTTCCTATGCAGATCTTTCCTGTAGCGAAGTTGATGTCCTGCTATGTCCTGATGTTTTCTTGGAAATGCTAATCTCCAAACTTGGATTTCATTGGCGCCAGGAGGATCCTCGCGGGCCCGTGTCGATGAACTCCAAAACTGGGCGGCCAGTTTCGCCGCTTTGTCACGACCTGGGACGGGTGTACCAGGACTCCGGTTTTGCAAGAAGTGGGAATATAGATGAATATATATAGCATGATGACAAAGGTGCACCGGCAACCCCCGCCACTCCCCAAGAACTAGCAGAAAAAGCTAAACACATGAAAAAACGTCAAAGACCTAGCACCAAAGCTCCACGGTCAAGGTATAGGTCGGATTGTTGATTCACAACAGAACCCTCCATTGCATCATGAGTCATGCGGCTTCTTTTCAGTCAATGCTCTCCATCACAAGGATCGGTTTACAGCTCCTTCACTACTGGATATTAAAGTTTCCCTAAGTGGCCAGTCAGGGGCCCAGCTATACCGATAGCACTTCATATATTTACCCACCTTATCCCACCTTCGTTTTCAATCATCTTGAATCACCTCGCAGCCCGGGGCTTGTCAACAAAGCCATCAAACTTAGTATATGCTGAGTTCTGTGTCATTTGATTCACTCAGCATCAATGGTGTTATTGGGTTGATTCATGCAATTGTAGAGTCATTGGAGCCTTTCACATCTTTCACCATTTTTGGATTTGGCCAAGACTTTATGAACAGCCTCGTAACCAGTCGCGATGATTTGCCGTCCTTTTGAACCACACTGCCACTTTTGCGAGGTTGGTGCAGAGCGGCTCCTCGCTGCCGAAAGAGGACCCCAATGGCACCAGGCACGAATTCGCACTTCGGCAATGTTTTCGTTCGGGGCTCGGCGGCCGCGGCAGACGCGGATGGTGAAGACAGAAACAGGATGGAAAGGACGAGGAAAGTTAGAAGAACCTGCAGAAAGAAAGTGCATGAAAGTGCGATGGCCATGGTGACGGATGTGACGGGTAGTTTTCCCGGGTTTTCCCTTTACGCTTTACCGAGCCCCACAGATTCATCAATAGGTTCTCAGAAATTACCTTGCAAAACCAGAAGTTTGTAGTTGTTCCTTCTTCAATATTGTTTTGTTTGAATTCTCCCCCCAGAGGCCCTTGGATCCTTTGCGCGATTCATTGCATGACAAGCATTGCCAATTAGTGGACGCCCTGTGCGGCCGCCAGGACCAAGGTGCAGTCCTTAGTGGCCTTAGCCGTGTCAATGCCTGACTTTTTGATGCTTTTTGAGGTTTGAAGTTGTTCAGTGTTGGAGCATGGCTGCGTGTTTTGGTCACCTTTTGCAAGCCTTTGTTCTCCAAAATCATGCCACAACCTCACATGTCTTGTGAAACCGCCTTTTTTGTCATGCTTGCTTGTTGAGGAGACCCGCGAGTACGAGGAGGAGCGGTGAGCGCTTGAAATGGAGCGAGCTAGTTGGAACATTTAGGGTGGTTGTCAGCACATCAGCATGATTCAGCATGCCTTCAATTGCAAGGGCATAAGAAGGGGCAATCATTTTCCTATGCAGATCTTTCCTGTAGCGAAGTTGATGTCCTGCTATGTCCTGATGTTTTCTTTGACCAACTTGGACATCCTTGGTGCCAGGAGGTTCCTCGCTGGCCCGTCTCGGAGATAAGCTCCAAACTGGGCGGCCAGTTTCGCCGCTTTGTCACGACCTGGGACGGGTGTACCAGGACTCCGGTTTTGCAAGAAGTGGGAATATAGATGAATATAGCATGATGACAAAGGTGCACCGGCAACCCCGCCACTCCCCAAGAACTAGCAGAAAAAGCTAAACACATGAAAAAACGTCAAAGACCTAGCACCAAAGCTCCACGGTCAAGGTATAGGTCGGATTGTTCATTTCACGACAGAACCCTCCATTGCATCATGAGTCATGCGGCTTCTTTTCAGTCAATGCTCTCCATCACAAGGATCGGTTTACAGCTCCTTCACTACTGGATATTAAAGTTTCCCTAAGTGGCCAGTCAGGGGCCCAGCTATACCGATAGCACTTCATATATTTACCCACCTTATCCCACCTTCGTTTTCAATCATCTTGAATCACCTCGCAGCCCGGGGCTTGTCAACAAAGCCATCAAACTTAGTATATGCTGAGTTCTGTGTCATTTGATTCACTCAGCATCAATGGTGTTATTGGGTTGATTCATGCAATTGTAGAGTCATTGGAGCCTTTCACATCTTTCACCATTTTTGAATTTGGCCAAGACTTTATGAACAGCCTCGTAACCAGTCGCGATGATTTGCCGTCCTTTTGAACCACACTGGGTCACGGCCCACGTTTGCACCACTTTTGCGAGGTTGGTGCAGAGCGGCTCCCCGCTGCCGAAAGAGGACCCCAATGGCACCAGGCACGAATTCGCACTTCGGCAATGTTTTCGTTCGGGGCTCGGCGGCCGCGGCAGACGCGGATGGTGAAGACAGAAACAGGATGGAAAGGACGAGGAAAGTTAGAAGAACCTGCAGAAAGAAAGTGCATGAAAGTGCGATGGCCATGGTGACGGATGTGACGGGTAGTTTTTCCCGGGTTTTCCCTTTACGCTTTACCGAGCCCCACAGATTCATCAATAGGTTCTCAGAAATTACCTTGCAAAACCAGAAGTTTGAGGTTGTTCCTTCTTCAATATTGTTTTGTTTGAATTCTCCCCCCAGAGGCCCTTGGATCCTTTGCGCGATTCATTGCATGACAAGCATTGCCAATTAGTGGACGCCCTGTGCGGCCGCCAGGACCAAGGTGCAGTCCTTAGTGGCCTTAGCCGTGTCAATGCCTGACTTTTTGATGCTTCTTGAGGTTTGAAGTTGTTCAGTGTTGGAGCATGGCTGCGTGTTTTGGTCACCTTTTGCAAGCCTTTGTTCTCCAAAATCATGCCACAACCTCACATGTCTTGTGAAATCGCCTTTTTGTCATGCTTGCTTGTTGAGGAGACCCGCGAGTACGAGGAGGTGCGGTGAGCGCTTGAAATGGAGCGAGTTAGTTGGAACATCTAGGGTGGTTGTCAGCACATCAGCGTGCCTTCAATTGCAAGGGCATAAGAAGGGGCAATCATTTTCCTATGCAGATCTTTCCTGTAGTGAAGTTGATGTCCTGCTATGTCCTGATGTTTTCTTATTAAATGCTGATATCCAAACATCCAAACTTGGATTTCATTGGCACCAGGAGGATCCTCGCGGGCCCGTGTCGGAGATGAACTCCAAGACTGGGCGGCCAGTTTCGCCGCTTTGCCACGACCTGGGACGGGTGTACCAGGACTCCGGTTTTGCAAGAAGTGGGAATATAGATGAATATAGCATGATGACAAAGGTGCACCGGCAACCCCCGCCACTCCCCAAGAACTAGCAGAAAAAGCTAAACACATGAAAAACGTCAAAGACCTAGCACCAAAGCTCCACGGTCAAGGTATAGGTCGGATTGTTGATTCACAACAGAACCCTCCATTGCATCATGAGTCATGCGGCTTCTTTTCAGTCAAGGTGGCCCGTCAAGGTATAGGCCAAGGTGGCTCGTCAAGGTATAGGTCGGCTTGTTGATTCACAACAGAACCCTCGATTGCCTCATGCGGTTTCATTTGCCTCATCACAACGGGCTTGGTCCAAAGCTCCTTCACTACTGGATATGAAAGTTCCCCTGATTGGCCAGTCAGGGGCCCAAAGCCATCAACAGTATACTGAGTGCTGCTTCAGGTGTTTGGATTGACCATGCAATTGTCGAACCATTCGAGCCTTTCACCATTTTTCACCTGGGCCGGCCAAGACTTCATGAACAGCCTCGTAACGAGTCGCGATGATTTCTCGCGCCTTGGTATTTTCATGTTGTTTCACACCATCCTCTTGAACTCATGCCCCACGTTTCCACCACGTGTGCGAGGTTGGCACTCTCCGTGCGGAGTGGCGGCTCCATGCAGCTGGCGAAGGAGGACCCCAATGGCTCCACCCGCGAGTACGAGGAGGTGCGGTGAGCGCTTGAAATGGAGCGAGTTTGTTGGAACATGTTGGAACATCTAGGGTGGATGTCAGCACATCAGCGTGCCTTCAATTGCAAGGGCATAAGAAGGGGCAATCATTTTCCTATGCAGACCTCTCCTGTAGTGAAGTTGATGTCCTGCTATGTCCTGATGTTTTCTTATTAAATGCTAATATCCAAACTTGGATTTCATTGGCGCCAGGAGGATCCTCGCGGGCCCGTGTCGATGAACTCCAAAACTGGGCGGCCAGTTTCGCCGCTTTGTCACGACCTGGGACGGGTGTACCAGGACTCCGGTTTTGCAAGAAGTGGGAATCTAGATGAATATAGCATGATGACAAAGGTGCACCGGCAACCCCCGCCACTCCCCAAGAACTAGCAGAAAAATCTAAACACATGAAAAACGTCAAAGACCTAGCACCAAAGCTCCACGGTCAAGGTATAGGTCGGCCTGTTCATTCACAAAAGAACCCTCGATTGCATCATGCGATGTCTTTTCAGTCAGAACTCTCCATCACAAGGGGATTGGTTTAAAGCTCCCTCACTACTGGATGTGAAAGTTTCCCTGATTGGCCAGTCAGGGGCCCAAAGCCATCAACAGTATACTGAGTGCTGCTTCATTTGAATCATCCCTCAGCATCACTGGTGTTTGGATTGACCATGCAATTGTCGAACCATTCGAGCCTTTCACCATTTTTCACCTGGGCCGGCCAAGACTTCATGAACAGCCTCGTAACGAGTCGCGATGATTTCTTGCGCATTGGTATTTTCATGTTGTTTCACACCATCCTCTTGAACCACACTGGGGTCATGCCCCACATTTCCACCACGTCTGCGAGGTTGGCACTCTCCGTGCGGAGTGGCGGCTCCATGCAGCTGGCGAAGGAGACCCCAATGGCTCCACCCGCGAGTACGAGGAGGTGCGGTGAGCGCTTGAAATGGAGCGATTTAGTTGGAACATGTTGGAACATCTAGGGTGGATGTCAGCACATCAGCGTGCCTTCAATTGCAAGGGCATAGGAAGGGGCAATCATTTTCCTATGCAGATCTTTCCTGTAGTGAAGTTGATGTCCTGCTATGTCCTGATGTTTTCTTAGAAATGCTGATATCCAAACTTGGATATCATTGGCGCCAGGAGGATCCTCGCGGGCCCGTGTCGGAGATGAACTCCAAAACTGGGCGGCCAGTTTCGCCGCTTTGTCACGACCTGGGAATAAAGGATGACAAAGGTGCACCGGCAACCCCCGCCACTCCCCAAGAAACGTAAGAGCTATTTTTGCGTTCGGCACGCCAGCCATAGATACAAGGAGCCAAATAATGTTTTACAGCAAAACATGCTAAATAGTAAAAGCAAGCAAAAAAGCAACAACATGTAGGTGTGCGTGTTTGTCGCATGTTGTTTTTTCATGTTTTTGTCCGCTCTATTTTCACATGTGGTTCGCTTTATTTTCATAGTTTTTCGTTTTCTTTTCCTAGAAGCGTGCAGCGAATATGGCTGACGGGTAAAAGTTCTCATAAGTGCAGAAGCTGTACCAGGAAAAAACAACAAAAACACAACACAAATGCAAACAACAAAGCAAATTCCGCTGCTGTCGCATGTTAATTTGCTTTTTTTTTTGTATGTTTATGCCTTTTGTTTGTGAACAAATAATATTTGATGGTTGGTCATGTACGGCTGCCATCGCTGAACATAAGCTATTTGATTCATCCCTCAGCATCACTGGTGTTTGGATTGACCATGCAATTGTCAAACCATTCGAGTCTTTCACCATTTTTCACCTGGGCCGGCCAAGACTTCATGAACAGCCTCGTAACGAGTCGCGATGATTTCTTGCGCATTGGTATTTTCATGTTGTTTCACACCATCCTTTTGAACCACACTTGGGTCATGCCCCACATTTCCACCACGTCTGCGAGGTTGGCACTCTCCATGCGGAGTGGCGGCTCCATGCAGCTGGCGAAGGAGGACCCCAATGGCTCCACCCGCGAGTACGAGGAGGTGCGGTGAGCGCTTGAAATGGAGCGATTTAGTTGGAACATGTTGGAACATCTAGGGTGGATGTCAGCACATCAGCGTGCCTTCAATTGCAAGGGCATAAGAAGGGGCACTCATTTTCCTATGCAGATCTTTCCTGTAGTGAAGTTTGATGTCCTGCTATGTCCTGATGTTTTCTTATTAAATGCTGATATCCAAACTTGGATATCATTGGCGCCAGGAGGATCCTCGCGGGCCCGTGTCGGAGATGAACTCCAAAACTGGGCGGCCAGTTTCGCCGCTTTGTCACGACCTGGGACGGGTGTGCCAGGACTCGGGGTTTGCAAGAAGTGGGAATATAGCATGATGACAAAACTGCACCCGCAACTTGAACCCCCGCCACTCCCCACGAAACGTAAGAACTAGCAAAATAAACTTCAGAGACCTAGCAAAGCTCCACGGTCAAGGTACAGGTCGGCCTGTTCATTCACAGCAGAACCCTCGATTGCATCATGCGATGTCTTTTCAGTCAATGCTCTCCATCACAAGGGGATCGGTTTAAAGCTTCCTCACCACTGGATATGAAGGTTTCCCTGATTGGCAAGTCAGGGGCCCAAAGCCATCAACAGTATACTGAGTGCTGCTTCATTTGATTCATCCCTCAGCATCACTGGTGTTTGGATTGACCATGCAATTGTCAAACCATTCGAGGCCTTTCACCATTTTTTCACCTGGGCCGGCAAGACTTCATGAACAGCCTTCGTAACGAGTCGCGATGATTTCTTGCGCATTGGTATTTCATGTTGTTCACACCATCCTCTTGAACCACACTGGGGTCATGCCCACATTTCCACCACGTCTGCGAGGTTGGCACTCTCCGTGCGGAGTGGCGGCTCCATGCAGCTGGCGAAGGAGGACCCCAATGGCTCCACCCGCGAGTACGAGGAGGTGCGGTGAGCGCTTGAAATGGAGTGAGTTAGTTACTGGAACATGTTGGAACATCTAGGTGGATGTCAGCACATCAGCGTGCCTTCAATTGCAAGGGCATAAGAAGGGCAATCATTTTCCTATGCAGATCTTTCCTGTAGTGAAGTTGATGTCCTGCTATGTCCTGATGTTTTCTTAGAAATGCTGATATCCAAACTTGGATATCATTGGTGCCAGGAGGATCCTCGCGGGCCCGTGTCGGAGATGAACTCCAAAACTGGGCGGCCAGTTTCGCCGCTTTGTCACGACCTGGGACGGGTGTGCCAGGACTCGGGTTTTGCAAGAAGTGGGAATATAGCATGATGACAAAAGTGCACCCGCAACCCCCGCCACTCCCCACGAAACGTAAGAACTAGCAAAATAAACTTCAGAGACCTAGCAAAGCTCCACGGTCAAGGTACAGGTCGGCCTGTTCATTCACAGCAGAACCCTCGATTGCATCATGCGATGTCTTTTCAGTCAATGCTCTCCATCACAAGGGGATCGGTTTAAAGCTTCCTCACCACTGGATATGAAAGTTTCCCTGATTGGGAAGTCAGGGGCCCAAAGCCATCAACAGTATACTGAGTGCTGCTTCATTTGATTCATCCCTCAGCATCACTGGTGTTTGGATTGACCATGCAATTGTCGAACCATTCGAGCCTTTCACCATTTTTCACCTGGGCCGGCCAAGACTTCATGAACAGGTAACCGTAACCAGTCGCGATGATTTCTTGCGCATTGGTATTTTCAAGTTGTTTCACACCATCCTCTTGAACCACACCGGGGTCATGCCCCATGTCTGCGAGGTTGGCGCTCTCAGTGCGGGGTGGCGGCTCCATGCAGCTGGCGAAGGAGGACCCCAATGGCGCCAGGCACGAATTCGCAGTCCGGCGACGTTTGGTCGAACGCGCGGCAGACGTGACAGGGGATGGCGCAGACGGAAAGAGGATGGAAAGGACACGTAGGAAAGTTAGAAGCACCTGCAAGTTACAGAAGGTAGGTAGTGCCATGGCCATGGTGGCAATAGATCAATAATTTATTAGCCGTTAGTTCTCCCTGTACCTTTTTACCGAGCCCCAGCACAGATTCACCAACAGGTTCTCAGAGGGTGCCTTGCAAGCTGCTTAGTTTGCTATGGCACTGGCACGAAGCAAGCTAGAAGTTTGTAGTTGTTCATTCTTCAAATATTGAATAGTTTGGTTGTTGAAATTCTTCCCCTTAGGAGGCCTAGGATCCTTCGTACTGTCATTGCATGACAAGAAGCATTGCCGATTAATGGACGCCCTGTGCAGCTGCCAGGACCAAGGTGGAGTCCTTAGTAGCCTGGGCCGTGTCAATGCCTGACTTTTTGAGGTTCTGAAGTTGTTTATTTGCAGATGATGTGCAGGTTGGAGCGGGATTGCACAATCACCCCATTTGAGGAGGCTCCATCTAGTCTAGATCTGGTCTAGGGGGAAGAGAACTGGATTCTTCCGTCCTTTTTGGGAAGGACTAGAGCATGGCTGCGTGTTTTGGTCACCTCTTGCAAGCCTGTGTTCGCCAAGATCAGGCCACAACCTCACATGTCTTGTGAAACCCAGTGTCATCTTCCGGGGCAGTTGCGGGCTTCCGATTGCATGTCTCCTCAACACCACCCGCTTGGATGCGCCCCCCTGAGCCCCTACATCCACCCCACCACTTAGACTGCAGCTCTCGGCTCCGTCAGCGGAGTGGAAACGAGCGATGGAAACGAGAAGTCAAATCTACAATGTTTCCGGCACCGCCCCGAAAGTCCCACAGATCCCAGACCTTTGATTCTTCAAGTTGCTTCCATGAGTAATGACTTGACCCAGGTTAGCCCTCAAGCGTCCATGGCCACCAGGCTGAGAGAATTTCCACAGTCGACAGTAGGGGTTCAACACCAAATGGCCATAGGCCATAGCAAGAGTTTGAACGGGGGCCCATTTCCACTCACTGCGGACATAAACACATCCCTTTAAATTAAGGCGCGTTTATAACGTTTCCCACACTTGGTGAATCACCGGTTTCGAAGCCTGGATTGGGAAGAGCCCTGTAGCTCGAGGACTGAGGATGTTCCTAACTTTTCATGGTGTAGGGAGCGCAGGTGATACAAGGTGTTGGTTTAGTTTGGAAGCAACTGTGTGAATCCGCCAAGCCACCGGCCACCTCTATGTTCTACCACGTTCTCCCTGGCCCGGGTCATTCTGGGGCCAAGTGCTATCATTCACAAGCATAACATTCCCGAGCACTTCATCAAGGCTACTGACATCTACTGACTATATAGTTCTGAGGTCTCTTTTTCCTTGAGCAAAGACCTGCGTGGATGATCTCCAGCCAAATCGACCGATGTCCAGCGCTTTGCTTCAATGAGTGGCTACAACACCGTCCAGGACGGGGAAAATTCATTGCTTCATGCTGCGGTGCTGTCTGGGGATGAGACCTTGGCTTCTTGGGCTGGAGTTGGGTTTGCTTCTGGGGCCTTGAAGGGTTGACATCCTACGCCCCGCCTTTGGCGGATGTTGTTGAGCATCCTGGATTGAACATAGGAACTTGAGAGAGGAGGGGGTGAACGAAAGGTAGCAGGCAATCACAAGTAACCCTGGTAGAAGTCCATGACGGCGTGAACCGGCGCAGGGGGGATTTGATCCAGGGGGGGGGGGACCCCCCACCCCCCGACGAACAGAATCAACTCTTACAGGACCAAACTCAATGCACAATCCCAACTCCTGATTGTAATACATTTTTGCTAAAGCAAGGAGAACTCAGGTAGCTCAAGCTACCTTTCGTGATCAGGGAGATCAGAAGGTTATCAAAAATAAATTTCCACTTTATGGTTGCAAGCCTACTTGCAGGCACCCCGTTTGTCGAAGATCGAAGTTTATCTTGAGGAATCCAGGCACAAGATTGCACAAGCCCTTGAGAAAGTCCTTGAGAAATCATGTGCAACAACAGTCCAATGAATTAAATCATCAACCACTTGCGTACATAGGTGATACAATATAATACGCATTTCATGACAATGACATTGACCCTGATTAACTGTTTAACTATAGAGTATAAACACGCTGGGGGAAGAACCTCTCCCACAGCCTGTAGGCCGGTGTCATGCCACACCCAGGTCCAACGGCTCATCACACAACGCGCGGAGCTGAACAAGGACCGATTGGGGTTGGGGTTTCCTGATTTGTTATAATATAGCCCTAGGGATCCAAGTACCTTCTCAGAAGGTACTTGGACCCTCCAAACCTACATAACAGTGTCTCCAATCACCTAACCTGAGAAGGTACTTGGATCCCTAGGGTAGGAGCTTGGAACATCTTGGAGTCCCTTCTCGTGTGCTCCCTAGTCTACAGTGAGCATACAGTCTGATGTGAATTGCACAAGTCAGACGTGAGTCCGCAGTCCGCTTTTGATTGTGGGTGGGCTTCCTGTAAACGATGTCCATGTCCAATTGAAGCGACGTCAGAAGCCGAAGCAAAGGGTGCACCGTTTTCATTGTGCAACTCCTAGAGCCTTCGACCATATTTCATGCAACGCCCCTGAGGAGTTCATGGAGTGTTGATGAGTGTTGTATATCCCATTCCGGCCCCACGAGAAGGAGCAAAAGCAACTGTCTCTCTCTCTCTCTCTCTTTTTCTCTCCTTTGGTCGTCTCTCTCTCTCTCTCTCTAGATGTAAAATGCATCACCGGCCCCTGAGCACCACTGACACAGATAGGATACTTGAAGGATAGATAGGACACAGCATTGGACATTTGTTTGTTTGGAAGGCACGTGATGGAAAACGGCCCGGCCCCATGCCGCTTCCGTCATCCTCAGGAGGAGGACGATTCCACTCCTTTGTTCAAAGCTGTTGGCCTGGATGACCCTGCCATCGCCATCGCCCTTCTTTCAGCTCGGGCACCTCGGAACCGTTAAATATCTTTCGGAAGCCGGTGCGGAATGACTTGAGTGAATGACTTACCCCACCCAGCCCAGGTAGTCCAAGTGACTTACCCCAGCCAGCCCAGGTAGTCCAAGTATGTCCAAGGCCAAGTAAGGCCAGCCCTTGATCATCAGTCCACTATATACAGTGGTTCGCTATGATTCGCCGCGAGACCTATCAAAATAGACTCTGACTACACTGCAATCCTTCATCCCTCGCCCACTGTGGCGAATGAACAGCCGCACCTCGAAGAGAGTCACCTCGAAGTCATTCAAACTAGGAACAAGGACGCTAGCTACTAGGAGCAAGAAGTCATTCACACTCACTTCATGGCGTTTGTGACTGAAAGCACGAGGCAAAGCCCATGCGAGCATGTTTGGGGTGAAAAGACGCAACATTATGGCAACATTCATTAATTGGAACCACCATTCCGGTTTTGCAGCCTCCAAATGCAGCCACTTTTTTCTGATGCATTTTGAGGCTGATGTGAACTGGCGTGGTTCGGAGTTTAGCTTCACGGCACTGCACCAGGCTGGAGTTATATGGAACATTATAATATTAGATTTGATTTTAGAGGTATCAGAGGTCTAGCTTTCAGGCATGACGACCAACAACAAATTCATTGGGTTGATGTAACCGGCAGCAGGCTTCGGGGTGGCATGGGGTGGGGTGACTATTTGCCCAACACATCCCGGTTCGATGTTCTCAGAGCGACACACACACGCACACCACGTACAGGTGCGCTTGGACAGGCACTTGGTTCTGACTTTCGGGTGACGTCGGTGGCTGTGTAGTTTGATCTCTCTCACCCTTTGTCGGAGCCTCTGGTTTGTTTTCCATGGTGCCACAGGCTGTGTGCGTGAACAACCAGAAAATGATCGAGGCCGCTGCACTCCGGCACTCTGGGGTTTGGCAAGGCTGGCAAGGATCCCCTCGACAAACAGTAGCTGGCCAGTGGAACTTGGAAGTGAGCGTTTCGATAGTCAGTAGATTCCTGTTCATGGCGAAGACCAGAACGCATGTCACTCCTGCGACGCAGTTGAGTCTTTGTCCCTTTGCTGCGACATTCTGGATGGAAGTTGATTTGCTGGACCCATCAGACCCCCCCTCTCTTGAGACTCAGTTTGCGGCTGTCCTGGTCCTGGTCAACTCTTTTCCGGCACATCACTCGCACTGTCACCCCGCACAACCAGTGGAATTCCGACGTTGCAGCCAGTGCAGCCAGGAATTGCTGCACCAATGGCGCTAGCCTTTTCCCATGTTTTCCATCCTTTTTTTCTCAGCGCAGGTCAAGGTCTTTTTTAAAGATGGACCCATCAGTCCCTAGTCCCTTGGGCCCGTCCTACCCCAGGCGCTGGTGCGGGCCGGCGCAGACGTGGAGCTGGTGGATGAGGGCGGTTCGACGGCTTTGAGCCTGGCGCAATCGATGCAGAAGAGGCGGATCCGGTCGAGGTTGAGGCTCTAAGACCTAAAAGCATGGTAAACCCAGCCAATGTGGAAGGGATTTCTGTGATTAATGGTCATTCCAGAGTGAAGGGACGTGCCAGGGTGTGCCTTCTTTCCTTGGGCTTGTATATGAGCTCTTTGGAATCGAAAATAAGAACCTCCGCGTTTGCAAACCCACACTAATTTGGTTAAGGGGTGTCCAGCGTGATCATTCGCCACCCATGGGTTGGGGTGCTGGTGCACATCGAAATTCTTTCTTGGAGAGGGGCCAATGTTGAAAAATGCAAGTATTCCAAAGACCGTGACTCAGCGTGACAGCCATGCCCTTGGGCAATCTATGAGACCATGTGGGGCTAGATTTTCTCGACCTACAGACAGACCTTTGAAACTACCACTGGGTGTGTGACTTTTCCATGCATTGCTTTTTTGAGCCTTTGAAGGCCTCCAAATTGTCAATATCAGTTATTAAAGGGTGTGTCCCATGACCAGTAACCGTCGGTAAACGGTTACCACTATTTTGGGGAACTGTTTTTTACATGTCTTTTTTGTATGTCTATATATTCCACGTCTTCACTCACCAATAAGCGGATTTCATCCATGGTCACTCATGGAACATACATGGACATACCCAAGATCCATCCAGGTCCCTACGTATCGTTCATTTCTTCCCCGTTTTCTCTTCCGTAGCTCGGTCCGAACACGCCCAGGTTGGAAGCAGAGATGGAAGAAGCAGAACTCTCCGCGCACGTGTGCACTCGAGAGCTGGAACGACAGGACCGCGCTCCGAGGAGTTCACTCTCGTGAAGTCATGTGGAGTGAACACTTGTTTTTGTCCACGATAACTCCACGATCACGATGATTCCAGGGAGTCTCACCTTGTTGTTGGTCGGCTTTTCCATGCACACGTTCGGCGTCTCAAACTAGGGAGAGAAGGGCTTGTTGATGTTTGTTGGTGTGGACATTCTGAGATGCTTGGTGAGTGTTGGGGGCATATGCTTCAAGTTGTTGGATGGCTTACTGTACATACTTCGCGTAGTTTAAGTGTTGGAGCTTGTGAAGTTCTTTGTCCTTTGGCTGCTGCTTCCAGCCAAGGAGAGGATTGTATCATGGAATGTAGGGAGATCCTAAACTTCTTTTGGGAACTCTTGCATAGTTGCTTTGACTATGGAGGCAACCAAAATAAGGGGAGCATTCTTTTTGAATGGGACTATAATATATAAACATATATCATATAACTGCGGCATTATTGTTTTATGGTGAAGGAACAGGAACCATACTGACTTACTCTAATTTAGGAGTGTGAAATGGACGTCCATTTGCAACCCGAAATAGCGGCCGCAGTTCCCAACACATGGGCGTGGCCCAAAATCAACAATGCAGCTGCAGTTCCTGGAACTGCTAGGCGGTGATGTGCGACCTGGAGAAGAACCGACAGATTCGTGAGCTTTTGCAGCCAAAGAGCAGTGTTTTTTCACCGTCTGAGCGCACAGTCGCTGATCCAGCGGCCGCCCAGGTCGCCCAAAGATCCGACTTCAAGGCTAGATCATGGGTGTCCCCCTCACACCCCAATTGGCCTATCGTATTCATCCGTTTTTTTGGCTCGACACTGCCACCGCTCTTCGGGGCGCTCGCCTCAGGTCGTGACGAAGCACACGCACTCCCACACCACGTCCCACACCCACTCGCACACGTTGCTTGGCCAAGCGCACACGTTGCGGGTCTCGAAGGGTTTTTACAAATAGGCCTCTTCTCGACGGCCTCTTCACTACTAGTCTTCGCATACGAAGCAAGCAGTACTGTAGGCTTGGGAACCAGTGAGAACAAAACGTGTAAAATGCGCATGACGATCTCCGACTTCTCCCTGGGCTTTTGCTCCCAAAGCGCATGGACCTTCGACTCGGCGCAACGGACGGACTGAGGCACTCGCACACCCACACCACCACCACAAAGTTCCCGAAGTCGCCACCTGGCAGCCATGGGCCGCCATGTGGGCTGTGTGTGCTTGCTTGGGTGAATCAAGCAACGGCTCGATGTGGATGTGGAACCATCGACCCTTTCAGCAGGTCCAGATCTTCGGCCTGGCCTTGGGCGGGTCTTGGGTCGAGGAGGTGGTCTGTCGGATCCACTCACGTGAACCAAAACCCAAACACCAACACCACGCCTTCTTTGCTGGACAGTGTTTTTTTTTTTCCATGTTTGTTCCCCTTTTCGAACTGCTGGACTTGTTTCTTTTTGAAGTGAAGTCATGTGATTTCAATATATTTCAATCATCATTTGGGACAGAGGTCGCCCTCGCCCTCGTTGCTTGTTGAGTACCTCAAGAGGTCGCGTCGGTCAAGTTCTGATGTTGAAGGGTCAAGGTACAGGCTTTCAATATACAGGAAAGGTGTCTTGTCTCGGGGGCGCCGCCTGCCATCTAAGGGGCCTCCCTGACCCTGCGGGGTCTCCTTAACTAACAAAGCCTAGGGCAGGGCTTTTAATGTTTCGGAAAGGATGCCATCAACATGTCTTGGCGTCTTGGCTGGGTACGATCTTTTGGGGTTGGGGATGGACAAACTGCATGTGCGGAACGTGGTTACCAACCAAAGATCTCATGTTTCCTTGTGGAATGATGCCTTTTGAACAGCTTTGAGATGTTTTTACTTTTGACTATTCAAGGTTATCCAAGGTTATCTATGTTTAAGAGCACACGGTTTGGCTTTGGTTAAGCCTTACTCATTTTGCAGTGGCAGCACCATTGAGGCAGTCCAAGCGTCTTGGGAATGGAGATGGCACCGCTTGCATCGAAGATGACGAGACGGTCCAGATTGAGGCCGTTGGTTTTTTGGGGCATGGCTACGGGAATGCGGTGGCTGTTCAAAAGACGTTCATGCAGTACACTGACTTAAAATGTAAGCCAACCTATCACCCGGATGGACTTGTTCCGATGACCTTTGTGCAGGTTTGTTTCCCATCAGTCCCAGCAGTGTCCATGACCTTTGAACAATACTTTTTGTATCGACGCAATATTCGGAAGGCCCAAAATTCAGAATTGAAATAGTCTAGTGTGAATTTGCTCAAATATCTTGTGGCAGGTGCAGTTGTTTTTCCATTTATATAATTTTAATGTGCCTCGATGCTTTTGTGCCACTGTCTCGTATTATCTCGTATTCCAAGCTGCGCGCACATTCGGTTTCACGTAGCTAAGTGGTCATGTCATGTAGATCCTTTTGTATAGCGGTGATGTACCCCAAATCCCTGGTACCCGGCAAAGCTGAAGGGCCTAGGGATGCGCTCGGATGGATTAATTACGCAAGTATCGTTGGTAGGTCAACTGAGGTATCCTGTTTATTTTTATTTAACCAACCGCCAATTTAGTTGGTGTGTGTTTGAATGTTTGCATACCCGCACTATTGGGATTGGTTACTCCCAAGTCTGAGTATATAGATTTGAATAGCATCAACTATTCCTCGCGTGAGAAATGGTTGCTTGCGCCAAAAGAACAACAACAACCACAACGACAACGACAACGACGACGACGACAACAACAACAACAACAACACTCTCTCTTTTTTCATTGCTCTATATATATACACACACTCTCATGAGACACCCCCAAAGCGTGCTATGACTAGCTGACAACTATATAGATGTTACTCTGGGGTCCTTTCTTTGTTTTTTTTGCTCCTCGCTTCAGCCTTGTTGAGGAGACCTACGAGTACGAGGAGGTGCGGTGAGGGCTTGGGAATCAAGCCGGTGAGGGCTTGGAACATCTAGGGTGGTGGTCAGCATGCTCAGCATGCTCCGCAGGCAAGGGCATAAGAATCGCACAACGGCTCACTGACAAACATCTTCTTACTGTATGCAGTTCTGTCCTGCAGTGAATTTGATGTCCTGCTGTGTCCTGATGTTTTCTCAGAAATATTGATATCCTTCAGTGACCAACCCGCAAAAAGAACAACAGACTAAAGACTAAAGACGTTTTTTTTTCGTCCCAGCGAACCTTGTGTGCCTGTGCGGCCTCGTTGTGCCTGTGGGGCCGAGCCGATCGCCGATAGCACTCTTGCTTGGTTGATTCAGTAGAGAGACCACTTGTTTGTTAAGTGATAGCCTTGCACTCTTGCTTGGTTGATTCATTAAAGAGAAAACCTTAAGTGAATGAGCCAATCGGTACAAATGACCTCCAAACTGTTTCACATCGGCGCCAGGAGGATCCACGCGGGCCGTCGGGCATGAGTTCCAGGACCGGTGGAGACCGTGCCTTCATCATTGGAGACCTGGGAAGTGCCGGGATGTGTCATGATGTGTCGCCACTTCAACTTCCCAAGAAACGTAAGAACACTGGCGACCCCACCACTTGCCAAGAAACATAAGAACATATAAGAACTAGCAGAAAACAATAAAAACACTTCAAAGACCTAGCACCAAAGCTCCACGGTCAAGGTGTAGGTCGGCTTGTTCATTCACAACAGGACCCTCGATTGCATCATGAGTCATGCGGTTTCTTGTCAGTCAATGCTCTCCATCACAAGGGGATCGATTTAAGGCTTCCTCACTACTGGATACATCCTGTATTAAGTTTCCCTGATCGGCCAGTCGGTGGCCCATACGGATATCAGATAGAAATAGATAACATATATTTTCCATTATTGTCCCACCTTTCTTTTCAATCATCTTAAATCACCCTCGCAGCTGCCGAGGGGCGGCGTGCTTTTCACAGCGCGCCGCCCCTCGGCGACTCGGCGTTCAGGCGCTCCTTGCGCAGCACTGTGAGCGCTCGCTCAGGGAGGTTGGGCACTTCCAGTCGCAAGATCAAGGCGTCCGGGCGCCCGTTTCGGCGCCTTTCGCCGAGCGCCGAGCGCCTTTCGCCCGGTGGGGTGAGGCAACATGGTTTGGGACCCGGTTTTAGTTGGAAGCTGGCCAGAAGGGCCCTGTGGAGGAACAATGAATAGTGAAGACCTGAGGAACATCGACTCTGAAAAAGAGGCCTGCAAGGAGACAAACTGTTCGAACACGGCTCGTAAATACCTGATTTCTACAAAGCATGATGCATGGGTTCATAGCCCTATTTAGTGTTCATGAGCTGCTAACTGTCCAAATTGCAAAGCCATCCTTTGCAGGTAGATGTCGTAGAATAATGGTCACTAGGGCTTTCAGGGGGACACGTTCGTGCTGTAGGGGGCGTCGCATGGACAGACAACTGAGGCTTCCTGCGGCTGCTGCCAGCAGCAGGCCCTCGCCTGAAGAGATTGCCACGTCCAAGGCATGGTTGAAGAGGGCCGAACGGGGCGACGATCAACAAACAATTCGATGGTTGTGGGATGTTGTGAACTCTGGTTGTTCTTTTTGTTGGTTTAAGCATCCAGCCCAGAAATCTGGCACTTGGAACTTGCTATATAGTTGGTGTTTGTTGCGGTGGTTATGGTTGGCTGTGGCGACAGTGGTGGGTGGTTTTGTGGTGGTTTACCAGGTACGGGATCACAGTCATCCTGACCCCTATGTTCCTACAACTGCAGCTGTTGGGAGATACTAGGTCGGAGGCCATCGCTATTAGGTTGGAGGCCATTGCTATTAGGATCTATTAGGTATTTTCCTCATTATATATATATACAAATATGGCTTATAATTGCTTATACATATTATATGTTATATATGCATCCGATTGGTTTGTGCAGGGCATTCAGAAAGGCTCCACAGCACGGATGATCCAAGCAATGGAGGTCGGGAAGCCTCAGTTTGATGGTGTAGGGCCGGTCAAGAATTTGTTGCTGTAACATGCTGCGGCTCAGCCGATCAAGGAACTCACTCAGGGCATGAAGGAGTCCTTCTGATTGCATATCATCACTGAGGTCCAGGTAAGTAAAAGCGCCTGCCACTCTTCAGACAGGTCGCGCTTAGGTCCCAGTTTACGATAATTAAGACTCGTGCTTTGATACGCTTTTATATTCATATATATATATATGTATTCATATTTATTGAATACTCTTGGCTGAGATCATATGTTGTGTAGGTTTGGTACGGTTTGGTGAGTTTGGGCCCGGTTTTTTTCTACGTATGTACTTTGTAACATCAGCGTTGATGCGGAGGCCACGTTGGAGGGCGTCTTGAACATGGTTGCGAGGCTTATTTAGGGTTTGCTTGCTTGCTTGCGTGCCTTCTTAAGGTTATATACCGTCCCCCAAGACTATTGGTGTATTGTTTTGTGGTGTTTCTTGCTTTCTTTGTTCACTCCAGCATGGCGGTGGGCCAGTGCGTGAGTCGGTGCTTGGACATGGCTTCAATCCACGACAGGGAGCTCAATTCTCCCGAAGCCGGCATTTGTTTATTGGAGTTTGGTTCTCCCTCGCCGGCATTTGTTTTTTATATATTCATTTTCTTGAATTGGTTTCCTTGTGTTTGATTCTTTCCCAATGTTGGTTCTTGTTCGCTATTGTTTCATATTGTTTCCCCCTTTCGTTGTTTTGTTTGTTGTTTTTTATTGGCGGCGCTACGTAGGAAAGTCAGCCCGGCAGACGCTCTCGTTTGTCGTGGGTGCCTCACAGCCCACGTTCATTGTGCCTGTGTGACATGAGTAGCACAAACATGAAAAGAAACACGTGTCGGCATGCCCATTGACAGAGACAGTCTTCATCTCATCGTCTCCCCACGTCCTCGTCGCCGCTCTTTGTCGCAGATTTTGCCGGACCTGAGGCCCATCAGAAGAAGGACAGAGGCGGGTGGGAAGGACGCACCTGCGATCACATGCTGGTTGCCTTTTGGAGTTGCTGTGCACAATGAAGCCACATTGAGTTGAGTGTTGATTGTTTCCCTCTCTCTATTAGGAAAGAAGAAGCTGGCCACAGTCTTTGGCCACCTCGGTGAATGCTGTGTCCAGGTGTTGTCCTGCTGTCCTCTTCTTGTCCTTCATTTGGTGCGCAGCCTAAACGCGGCTCAGCCGGTTGTCCGGTTGCAGCTTGTCCTTCTTTTGTTCTCTTGGTGTGTTCATGCCGCTTTCCTTCTCTCCTCCTTTTGCCCTTTGTTGTCCTCCTCATGGTCCTGCTGTTGTCCTGCTGCTGTGGTGCCGTTTACGTTGCTGCTTTCCGATGCAGGGGCTGGGGCTGCGGCCGCCCACCACAACAACAACAGCTCTTGCCGACTAAGCTGTTTGGGGTCGGTATACTTGTGTGGCAATCAAGGCACTGGACAGGGCAAAGATTATATAGAAAGACAAAATTTTGCAGACCGGAAGTCTCCAAAATTGTTTCGTGGCCGCACCGGCTGTGTCGAACTATACCCCGGCCGCCCTACCCCAGCCGCGAGGCCACGGCCGAGCGGCCATGCCCTGGGGCGGAGTGGGCGTGGGCATCTCCCACTTGCCGCTCGGACCAGGGGACCAGGGCGACGGCACGGGGCGGCTCAAAGAGAGGAAGATCCGAACCAGGGTGAACCAGTGACTTCCCTTAAAGTCTTTTCTTTGGTCGATGCACTGCAAGCACTGTGGAATGTCATCATCCGATGAACAATCCCTTAGCTGCATAGTGCCGCTCCGTTGTTAGTCTTTTTAACATTTTTTGGCTATATGGTACAGTAGGTCTACAGCAGTTTCAAAGGATGTTTGGGTAGGTGAGCTCTCTCCAAACTCGCTCATCCCCTATAGCGATGCGTCCTTTTCTCCCGGTTCGGGTTGGTTTGGACGGCGACTGCCATTAACAGCTGTTTCGCTGGACTCCATGCCGCGCATCACCATGTCGAGCGGTGCAGACGGGTTTGGTGCAGCCTTTCCAGTTCAGATTGGATGGTCGACCTGATATGGAGTCCAACATGGTGAGTGATGGACCGCGTCCTGAGTCCAACCTTGGATGTTTTTTTCAAGTAGAAGCTGGAAGACGGAACCAAGTCGTGTTTTGTTTTTCGTTCGTTTTTGAGAATGTGGATCATGCACTGTAAGCCAGTGTGATTATTAATGAATAATTGTAGACAGAATCTATGTAATTTATTCTAACTTATTGAAGCGCACTACAGTATATATATATATAGTAGAGGAGGTTATTAGTGTGGGGCAGTGACAAGTGTCAAGGAAGCAAAAAACATTATATACTTCACTATGGAACGTATCCAGACAATCCTCACAAGCAGCAAAAGGACCTTTCCCCTGGTTTCCTGCTCCATGCTTTGCCTGTGCCTTCCCGCCTAGGCACACCTCAACGGTCGAGAAATGAAGGCGCGTGAAGCCACCTCTCAGATCCACGCTCCGCTGGGGCTACGCGTTTGTTTTCCCAGGTGTTTGTGGCATTGGTTGGAAACACGCCACTTTGGAATTGAGCCAAGTGGTTTGGGAGGGCATGGTTCTTTGACATGTGGATAGTGACTGGCCACGAGTCGACATGTGCTTCCCCTTTTCTGATCGATCAATGTAGTTCATGTCATCGGCCCAAATGGGCTGCGGTTCGTGTTCCAAAGTCAGCATCACCTTCGTGGCACAACCTGTCAACCTCCAAGAGCCACAGAAGGTATGACGCTTGACTAACAACACTTCCACATACAACCTGAGTGTTTTACTCGTACAACCCGAGTGTGTGTGTGTGTGTGTCCACCCCTGGACAAAGGGTTTTCCACCGCTACTCCTTCCACTGTTTTTCAACCACCTTTTTCAGTCACATGCAGGGGGATGGAGAGGACATGTGAGGCTCCATCCAACGAAGCTCCTCACATGCTCCTAGGATATCGGCAAGGACGCTTGCCGACGTACCTGCACCGGAAACTGTTGCTCAAGCTTTTCCACTTTCGATTTGATTCATGGTGGTTTCCACGCTAGTCCCCAAAACCAGCTTCCTTCAGCCGCTTTCCGCTGACTTTGAGTTTGCCGCTGCAGTCATGCGATTGAAACAATTATGTTCAAACACCTTCAAATGCCTGGACATTTCACCTTGCTGTTCCACCGCCATCCTTCC
>CAXIVM010001093.1:0-36784 GCA_964035705.1 Porites rus
GTAGCTCCTGGCACTACTAGGAGCAAGAAGCTACTAGTAGCTCGTAGCAAAAAGCTACTAGTAGCTCGGAGCAAAAAGCTACTAGTAGCTCCTGGCACTACTAGGAGCAAGAAGCTACTAGTAGCTCGGAGCAAGAAGCTACTAGTAGCTCGGAGCAAGAAGCTACTAGTAGCTCCTGGCACTACTAGGAGCAAGAAGCTACTAGTAGCTCCTGGCACTACTAGGAGCAAGAAGCTACTAGTAGCTCCTGGCACTACTAGGAGCAAAAAGCTACTAGTAGCTCGGAGCAAGAAGCTACTAGTAGCTCCTGGCACTACTAGGAGCAAAAAGCTACTAGTAGCTCCTGGCACTACTAGGAGCAAGAAGCTACTAGTAGCTCGGAGCAAGAAGCTACTAGTAGCTCCTGGCACTACTAGGAGCAAGAAGCTACTAGTAGCTCCTGGCACTACTAGGAGCAAGAAGCTACTAGTAGCTCGGAGCAAGAAGCTACTAGTAGCTCCTGGCACTACGAGGAGCAAGAAGCTACTAGTAGCTCCTGGCACTACTAGGAGCAAGAAGCTACTAGTAGCTCGGAGGCAAGAAGCTACTAGTAGCTCGGAGCAAGAAGCTACTAGTAGCTCCTGGCACTACTAGGAGCAAGAAGCTACTAGTAGCTCCTGGCACTACTAGGAGCAAGAAGCTACCTAGTAGCTCGGAGCAAGAAGCTACTAGTAGCTCCTGGCACTACTAGGGGCAAGAAGCTACTAGTAGCTCCTGGCACTACTAGGAGCAAGAAGCTACTAGTAGCTCGGAGCAAGAAGCTACTAGTAGCTCCTGGCACTACTAGGAGCAAGAAGCTACTAGTAGCTCCTGGCACTACTAGGAGCAAGAAGCTACTAGTAGCTCGGAGCAAGAAGCTACTAGTAGCTCCTGGCACTACGAGGAGCAAGAAGCTACTAGTAGCTCCTGGCACTACTAGGAGCAAGAAGCTACTAGTAGCTCGGAGCAAGAAGCTACTAGTAGCTCCTGGCACTACGAGGAGCAAGGAAGCTACTAGTAGCTCCTGGCACTACTAGGAGCAAGAAGCTACTAGTAGCTCCTGGCACTACTAGGAGCAGAGGCTACTCGTAGCTCCTGGCCTTACTACTAGGAGCAAGAAGCTACTAGTAGCTCCTGGCCTTACTACTAGGAGCAAGAAGCTACTAGTAGCTCCCTGGCACTACTAGGAGCAAGAAGCTACTAGTAGCTCCTGGCCTTACTACTAGGAGCAAGAAGCTACTAGTAGCCTCCTGGCCTTACTACTAGGAGCAAGAAGCTACTAGTAGCTCTTGGCCTTACTACTAGGAGCAAGAAGCTACTAGTAGCTTCTGGTCTTACTACTAGGAGCAAGAAGCTACTAGTAGCTCCTGGCTTACTACTAGGAGCAAGAAGCTACTAGTAGCTCCTGGCCTTACTACTAGGAGCAAGAAGCTACTAGTAGCTCCTGGCCTTACTCCTTACTACTAGGAGCAAGAAGCTACTAGTAGCTCCTGGCCTTACTACTAGGAGCAAGAAGCTACTAGTAGCTCGGAGCAAGAAGCCACTAGTAGCTCCTGGCCTTGCTACTAGGAGCAAGAAGCTACTAGTAGCTCCTGGCCTTACTGCTAGGAGCAAGAAGCTACTAGTAGCTCCTGGCCTTACTACTAGGAGCAAGAAGCTACTAGTAGCTCCTGGCCTTACTAGTAGGAGCAAGAAGCTACTAGTCGCTCTTGGCCTTACTAGTAGGAGCAAGAAGCTACTAGTAGCTCCTGGCCATACTACTAGGAGCAAGAAGCTACTAGTAGCTCCTGGCCATACTACTAGGAGCAAGAAGCTACTAGTAGCTCCTGGCCTTACTACTAGGAGCAAGCAGCTACTAGTAGCTCCTGGCCTTGCTACTAGGAGCAAGAAGCTACTAGTAGCTCCTGGCCTTACTACTAGGAGCAAGAAGCTACTAGTAGCTCCTGGCCTTACTACTAGGAGCAAGAAGCTACTAGTAGCTCCTGGCCTTACTACTAGGAGCAAGCAGCTACTAGTAGCTCCTGGCCTTACTACTAGGAGCGAGAAGCTAACATTTCCGACGTGAAAACTTGTAGGCTGGGCTGCCTGGGCTGTCTCGGTCTGTGCAGCAACGGCTGCCAAATCGGTTGGCCACCCGTTGCAGTGGGCAATGGGCATCGGCTTCGGTCAACACTGACATAAGGATTGATTGATACGCTTTGCTTTTCACATACTTCCACCATTCTAGTTCCAGAGTCCTTGCGGAGCTGTCATGATGACAGCCACAAATTAGTGGACAGAGCACTCTGCGAGCATAAGCTGTGTATTCGCTGCAGTGCGTTGTCATGGTCTTGTGTTGCGAAGCACAAGGCGCAAAACAACTTCGGAACCAGATGTCAATCTGCTCCAGGAACAATGGATGCCACTTGGCATAGAGTTCGATCGCTGCCACACGACTAGATACACAATGACCTGTGCAAGTCTTTGCCCAAATGTGGCTGCTGCAAAAGCTGCAAAGCACGGACCCACAAGCCGCAACGGAAGAGTGGCCGAGCCCACCTCGTCAAGATGTTGTAATCAGTGAAGTGCCGAACAGGAAACACATTGCCAAAGTACGAGACGCCCACTTTGTAGGTCAGGCAATGCGGCCAATGGGGGCCAAGCCTTCTCAACCCATTCCTTCTTGGCGTGGTGCTGGGAATGCGCAGAGATGACAGAATTGAGAACGAACGCCTTTGCCAAGCGGCTCTAGCTCTTCAGACTGAGAACGCTAGAGCAGCCTTGCGCCGGTTGGGGGTGATGTTTCAGCCGTAGGGGATAGTCTTCCAATTTGGTGAGTGGAAGCCCTGATCTCACCCACCATGGATGGGTGTGAGTTGCCAAGCCCGCCGATATTACACAGGGGTTCCTTACACAGGGCTCGCCTTTCTACTTCTGTTGATTTTTCCGCCATTGCACTTTCTATTTCTCTTGATTGTATGCAATATGTATGCAGAGGCTGCCGTTCCTTTGTTCACCGAAACGACCGGTGTCCGACGATTGTGGACACAAAACCGAGACTGAAAATGCAGTGTTTTTTGGTGTTTCGGTATTTCAGTCTCGCACACCACACCGACAGGTGCTCTGGAGATGCCCTGAGGCCGTGAGCTAGTGAGATGAATGCCTGTTTGAGTTGGTGTGACGCAGCATGTTCATCGACTTGAGCAGTTGAGGCCAGAACTTCAGGCAGGGTTCGGTACGGCAAATGGACACTGAAATGATTCTTTTAAGTTCTTCTTTTCTGCCCTTTTCTGCCTCTAGGCCATGGAGTTGGTGTTTGTTTGTGCTTGTGTCAGGTTTGCCCATTTCCCTCGCAGCTTAGCCTTGCACAGGGGATTCTTGTGCAGAAACTGCGATTGATTCCGATTTGATGCAGACCTCAAGTTGCTGGATCCAAGCAGCATGTGGGGGTCCACGTGCAGAGCGTCCACAGCCTCGATTGCACACAGAAACCACATCAGTGCCACCACACAGGAGCTGCATCTCAAGCCCGCAAATCTACATTCCGCTTGGCAGGTGTTCTCCAGCTGAGACTGTGATGGATTGCAGGTGAAGCTTGAAATGTGAAGCATGAAGCCTTTCAAGCCTCCATCTTTTCTTAACAACTTTGAGAAATCCGAAAGTGTCATTGAAGTGATTGCTGTTTTGGACTACCCGTCGTGGTCGCTCGTGTGCCGCAGCGACATTGTTAAACTTGGATGGCTAGAATGCCGATTTCGACGGCAAACCAAAGGAGGTGGGAGCACACGCCCCACATGCTCATCAGTGAAGAGGTTCGTAGAATCTTCGACGTACCCCGTTTCTTGATGAGTTGGACTCGATGAGGAGGTTCGATAAGAATCTTTCGGCACCAGCTCTAAAGATGAGTTCCACAGTGATCCCAAGTGATGCGAGTTGATGACACCGTCAATGACACCCAACAAGCGTCTTCAGGACGTTGTTCTGCAGTGCCCAGGTCTATGAATCTCGTTTTCGCAGGTCGACTGTACCCGATTCGAAAGAACGAGATTCCGGTCGCCTTTTCAGTGATTCCGAGAGCGGTGAATCCGAGAGCCCCGAGCTTTGACACCAACTTTCTCAGCCGCGCTGGCCAAATCAGACCCGAACTTGTAACACCACTCGTGCAATGCATGCAATGACAGATCCAAACATGTTCTCAAAACCTTCAGGTTTGGAAGTATTCCAAGAGGTTGCATCAGGCCTTTGAAGGTGCGGCGTGTGGCTCCAAATCTCATTCTGAAGTTTCTGACTCAAAGGGAACTTGAGCAGTTGGCGTCTAAGAAGAGATCAGCTGATGTGAGTTTTCAACTCCCCTATCCTTTTCAGCTTCCGGACGCTCCTCAAGCTCCCGAGCTACAGAGTCGAGGGATGAAAGTGGAAGCTCTACAGTGCATGAAAAGACGCGAAGTGATCACCATGTTGGTCTTTACGGCTTTGCATTGCTCATGTGATTGGTTGAGTCGGATGGGGCTTCAAGGGTGGTCTAGATGTACGATATCATCAGACTGAACCTTGCAGACCCAAGTCTCGCAACAAGTCATAGCCCCAGTGGTGCCATAGGCCCATAACCAGATCCGAGCTACTTGCAGCTTTGCGCTTGGTTGTTGTGCCATCGCTTTGCACCGCCAAAGCTCCAACGATTGCTCTAAACTACTTCTTGGTGAAGCAAACGCCAATCGATCCAAGAGGGAGCCTGAAGCAGCACATGAAATAGAATGCATGGAGTGCATTTCAAGACGCACAATGCATGTGAGCCGGGAGGTGCCGCTTTTTTCCTCATAAAGTCCATGTATGCCCATGCGCAAAAGTGGAGCCATTCCGAGGATGAGCTCACGGGAGTCCATGCAGGTTGTTTAGCGGAGAAAAGATAAAGGAGTAGAAGCGAAAAGAAGAACTAGGTTCCTACTCAGTTGAGAAGAAAAAAGTATCCGACAGAACCAACTGAGGAACCTAGTAGCGATGTCCAACCTACTTGCAGATCAAAGACATTCGCAAGCAGCTTAGCTTTGCAGCTTTGGACATTTGGCTCTTAAACGTGGACGTGCCCAAACTCTTCTCGATAACTCTTGCTGATCACAAACCTTTTTTAATCGGATGCGCAAGTGAACTATTTACAGCGCGAGTGATGTGCAATGCCATGCGTAGTTCAATGGGTGACACAAGAGTCCGTTTGCAATCGAGGCGAGAGTTCAGCATAGTGTGTGCAAGCAGGGAAGTCAGAAGTTTCTGCTTGGTCTTCCGCAAGCGAATCTTAGCACGGAAATGGCCCACAAGATTCTTCCATCAGTCCATTTGACACTGCTCATTAGTGACACTACTTCTTGAGAGGGAAAGCTGGGGTCGGGGTCATGGTGAGTGTACTCAGCATGTAACGATTAGAAAAGACCTCAAGCGGACTTTTTCTGGATAGCTTGTAACGTTTAGGGGGCGAAAATGGTGTCCAGATGTGGGTCTCCAGGAACACGGCCATGTCCGCGACTATGTTGCCCT
This sequence comes from Porites rus, assembly GCA_964035705.1. Taxonomy (NCBI): domain Eukaryota; kingdom Metazoa; phylum Cnidaria; class Anthozoa; order Scleractinia; family Poritidae; genus Porites; species Porites rus. The sequence continues at coordinate 5,527 of CAXIVM010001093.1, forward strand.
GCGTTCTCGACAGGAAGGGCACTTCCGGAAGCTCTCAAGAGCACCTCGGAACGGCAACACGATGCAACACGACAAGACACGAGGCAAACAGGAACGGCACAACCGATGCACAGTGCGGACATTCGACATCGATCGGCCAAACGTTGATCGATCGACAGTCTTCCCATCAAGTGACCTCCACATGACACCAGATGCCCCGCTTTCTGAGACGGGATGGTAAAGTGCTACAGGCCCTTTGCAAAATCTGCAGTGTCAAGTAACATCAAGCAGTGATTTGCAAGGTGGATTGAAACAGATTGAACCACTTCAACTCTGAAAGGATCCAGAATCAAGATGCCTCGTTCATTGTTCAGATCAAAGACGCTCATTGTTCAGCTTTGAGAGATCCGAACATGTTGAAGTGACTGCTTGGACTCGTGGCTCGTGTGCCGCGGCGACATTGTAGACTTAGATTTGGGCGACATCGTGGCTCAGGCGGCGAAAAGGAAAGTCTACCCTGCTTTAAAGCTTCGCAAGACGTGGGTACCATCGTGTGTTCAAGAGTTGAAGCCGACCTCGTTGTTTTGCTGTTGCTCAAAATAGACGACATCGCGCAAAAAAGGTAACTACTCCATGCAGCACCAGAGTTCGAGGATTTCGACGCTGGAGGCATCCTGTTCCAGATCCTCCAACCTAGCCAATGTCGCAAGGCATATCAAAGCCACCAGAGTGGATTGCAAATACCGTTCGAATGTCGCATTGCATATCAAAGCCACCAGAATTGTGCCTTGCCAATACCGTTCAGGTGTGCTTTGCATTGCGAACTTGATGAGTCGAGAACATGTTGCGCCTAAATTCCGTGTGTGTAGCCTTGCACAGTGATGGAAGCTAGAGTGGTTGTGGCTCTTCACCGTGCGCTTCTTGCACGTCCTGGCCTGTAATGTTTTTTGAGCCTTTTTGACATGCGCTGCTTCATCTCCAGCCGATCCTCCTAGCCTTTGCCACATTCCTTAAAGTGTTTGCACCATGTTCATGTGATGCATGCACCACCTTGACCCAAACCGGTAACCAAAGAGCGCTGATGCATGCACCATCTTGCAGCTCCACAAAGGCCAGACCGAACGAGTCTTGCATAGGAACGCATGAGTGAACGCAGAATGTCCATTAGGTGCAGACAATTGCACAGTTTTGTTAAGGCTTGTGGTAGAAGTTCCACCGTGGAGCTTCATGTACTGTCCGACATACTCCCACAGCCTTTCAGACTACTCATAGCCTGTGGTGCATTTTGCACACTCTTGCTTTCTGTTCGCAGTTCGCGATGCACATCGCCTGCGCAGTGCCGAGTGACATCCGTGACTGAGGCCAAGGTCGTTACCTCGGTGACCGCTTTGTCTTGTCACAGGAGACATACGGTATACCAGGAGCTACTAGTAGCGTCCTTGCTCCTAGTAGCGATGCCGGGAGCCCCAGTATAAGCGGGATCTCCCGTTGCAACAAACGATAGAGTCAGGCCCGACCTAGAGAAATGTTGCACCCAGTGCAAGCGAGGACCACTTAGAGGCGCTGTCTCAAACGAGGGACCAATCGAGCAAGATTCAGATCCCACATACTCAGATCCCTAGCGGACCTAGCCGAGTGTGCCTCGACTTCGATTTTTCTGTCAGATGAGTGGGAAGTGCTTCCATTCTACACCTTGAACTCTTGGAGTCCGACTGAAACAATACTCTGGCCTTTAAGTGCCTCTTTCCTAGCACTCAGACGAAAGAAAGCGAGAAGTTGTGTTGTCAGTCCCTCGAGTGAAAGCTGTGAAGCGGAAATGAAAGTCGTTTGTGTGAAGCTGTTGAAGCCACCCAGACGCGGCATGCTTTGCCTAAGCGCGTGCCACTTTGGACCAAGCTGTTGCGGTAGACATTCCTTCTGTCGTTTCTCTTTCACTCGAAAGGGGAGCGGCTGCATTCGTGCTCGTTGTGTTCGTCGCGCTCACTGTACTCATGTGCAGATCAAATCGCCTTAGAATCGATCTGTAATTGCTCATTTGATGGATTTCGTTTTGGGGCGGGTCGCAGCAGCTTGTCATTGAATGCCATCCCCTGATGCAGTATGCACTGGTGCAACGAACCTGAAGGAGAACGGAAAGATCCGGAATGACACCGAAGCCACCTTCCCATCGTCCTCGAACCGCAGTTGACTGTATCTCCTGCAAGTAGCCCAGGGTCCTATTTTCCATGACAAGACATATGTGCAGACAGAGGATCAAACATGCAGCATTTCATGGTCCTAGGGTCGTTGGCTTTTCAGTTCAGGAGTTAAGTGAGCCGCAAGGAAAAACCCTTACCAACTTAGAGTTGCGTTCAGGGCTACAATTGATGTTCGGCGACGACTTGTTGTCCTTCCGAATGGATTTCCCTTCGAAAACTTCGGCGCATTCTCAGACTTGCCCTCCGCGTGCGTGCCGCTGGTGCCGGGAGCACACCGGGCGGAGGGAATCCATTTTGAACATGCCGTGAGGCCGTGAGGCAACGAAGTAAACCTGGTTTGAAGCCGGGCTAACGAAGTCCACCTCTTCTGAGCCTCTTCCTAACGTCTTCCTTGGTTTGGTGTGCAAGGTGTGGGTGCACAGAGGCAAGCAGCTGAACTTGGTCCAAATTGCCGAGCAGATTTGGGTACATGCTGATCTCCAAGTACTATACACTTGATGAGGGCACGTCACACTTTGTTTGATTACATCCCCGAAGAGTCGTGCCAACAAAAGACACTTCCTTAACCGATGTGTTTCACAAGCAGTCATTCTCCTGCCACTTATTGGGCCGTCCAGAACTTGTGGTTTCTCCAACCGATGACCTCCAATCTCGTCGGTTTGTAGCTTCTTGCTCCTAGAGTACGGCCGGGAGCCCCTAGTAGCGTCCTTGCTCCTAGTAGCGATGCCAGGAGCCCCTAGTAGCGTCCTTGCTCCTCGTCGGTTTCTCTCCAATGATGAGCTTCTCTAGCCGTTTCGAGCCTTCACAGAACTGTCTTGTGAAGCAGAATCGGCTGCTTCGCAGTAAGTGGAATCGGCTGAATCTTTAGCTCGGGTGCTTTGGCTGCGGCTGACTGTTCGTGGGTAAGACCGAGCTTTGACTTAGAGAAAGACATGACAGCACATCTCCCACGTTCGTCTTTCACGAAATTGAACTACACGTCTTCCCCTGCGAAAGCCGCCCACAAGCGGTTCCTCAGCATTGTCAGAATGGCACGGATCTGAAGGAATTGTTTGGCACCAAGTCAATCTGCTACTCAAGTATGCGTGCTTTCGCAAGCTGTGCCCGTGCACGACGCAGGTGTCCAACCTGACGCAACTTGCCGCCTTCAATTGCAAACCAAAGCAGCGTCACATGGCTGTGCTGTAGGATGCTGATTGGAAAAGTTCCCAAGGAGGTTGTGCATGTCAAAGAACAGAAAAGCTGGCATTTGTCCAATCTTTAAGATTCGAGAAGGGGATGAACACAACAGCATGTGGGACACAGCTCCGCCCAGATAATTCAAAGATGGTGATGCGTGCCAGAACCCATCAAGACATCCTCAGTGCATGTCATTCGCATCAGCCTTTGGATGTCCGTTGTCAGCCTTGAGATGCACTTTTCTGAGTTTAGAAGCTTGACAAGAGAACCCTTGATCCGCTGGTCTCATGTGTTTCCTGGTGCTGGGCACTTTGCCCTTTAGAGCTGCCTACGCCTGCGTCTAGAGTGAGCTACTTTTCGAGAACTTGCTAGGGCCTTGAACAGTAGAGTCACAAGAGCTCCTACTGTATACAGTCTGATGCGGATTGGATTGCGCCAGATGTTGGCAGGTCTGCCAGCTAAGAATGCCCCAGTATAGCCAAGATATGTGAAGACATGTTGAGGAGGATATCCTACACGGTCCTGTCAGTCTTGTCATGCTAGCTGATGGAATTGACTCAGCTTGAGGTGGGGCAAAAGCTTGCCAGTGAGGTTGGAGTGAAGGCACTGCCAAACGACAACCGGAAGTTAATGGCACCATGACCTACAACGTCTCAAACCGACAGGACAGTGCTGACTTGCAACTCTTGCTGTGTTGGCACAATTCAGATACTGCCATTCTTGAGTCCAATAACCGTACTGTGGGCTGACATTTGTTGCGGCACAAGAACTCTAACTTGTCGGTGTTCATGTCACAGAAGAGCCAGCCTGCACCTTCCAACCCTCGCCAAAGGGCTGCACGTGTGAGTGTGTGAGTGTCTCTTCTTTGGATTGTAGCACGCAATGGTTCGAGCAACATGCAGGCTGTTGTCACTTTTGCAAGCACAAGAGATTCGTTTGGCACCAAGTCAATTTGCCATTCATCGGTACTCCACTGTAGTCGTCGTGCTTTCGCAAGCTGTGCCCGTGCACGACGCAGGTGTCCAACCTGACGCAACTTGCCGCCTTCAATTGCAAACCAAAGCAGCGTCATATGGCTGTGCTGTAGGATGCTGATTGGAAAAGTTCCCAAGGAGGTTGTGCATGTCAAAGAACAGAAAAGCTGGCATTTGTCCAATCTTTAAGATTCGAGAAGGGGATGAACACAACAGCATGTGGGACACAGCTCCGCCCAGATAATTCAAAGATGGTGATGCGTGCCAGAACCCATCAAGACATCCTCAGTGCATGTCATTCGCATCAGCCTTTGGATGTCCGTTGTCAGCCTTGAGATGCACTTTTCTGAGTTTAGAAGCTTGACAAGAGAACCCTTGATCCGCTGGTCTCATGTGTGTTCCTGGTGCTGTGCACTTTGCCCTTTAGAGCTGCCTACGCCTGCGTTTAGAGTGAGCTACTTTTCGAGAACTTGCTAGGGCCTTGAATAGTAGAGTCACAAGAGCTCCTACTGTATACAGTCTGATGCGGATTGGATTGTGCCAGATGTTGGCAGGTCTGCCAGCTAAGAATGCCCCAGTATAGCTAAGACATGTGCAGATCTGTCGACCGCAAAGATGTGTTATTTAACTATTGGACTTTTCTTCAAACTGTCATGACAAGTCCAGATGACGACTTATTGAGCAAGGTCTTACTCTCAGCAGATTGATCATGGAACACAGTGCTTTTCTTTGAAAGAGGCCGAAGGAACACCAAGGATCATGCGTGAGCTTTTTTTGGTAGCAAGGAGCCGTCAAGTTCCACGTGGCCCAAATTTTAGGACAGAAATCCTGAACTGCTGCTAAAACAGTTCCAGAGCAAAGTTCAGAAAACACGCCAGATAAATGAATCATGCAGCAAACAACTCGCCTGGGAACAGAACTTGGTGGCCTGTCTCAATCTTTTAAGATGCAAAGTTGTTGGATTTTGGGGAACTTTCCAAGCTTTCCTAAGCTCATTGCCCCCGAGGAGATCACATGCCACTTGAAAGTTTCCAAGATAACATTCGGCATCGCGGCATCGTGACGCGTTTCGGCATCGTCAGTCCTTGCATCCTAACGATCCACACGATGCCGAACAAAGGGATGCTCTTTGGGATGCTCTTGGACTCTGACGAAGAATAGGAAGGCAATGAATGTTCGCCGTACTCGCCTTTCTGAAAAAGATGAGCCGGGGACCCCAAGGAACATACCCGTCCTATGCTCAATTTCAAAGAGGATGGACTTGATGTAGTTACCCCGTGCACGTTCTTCCGGCACAAGAACACTTCCAAATGAAGATTCGCGCCTCTTTGCGGCAGCTTTGCCAGCCTAGACTGTTGCCTAGCAGAGGTAGCTTCCAATGATGGATGACATGGATGACATGGATCAAGAACTCCTTGGAACCTTCGGTAACCAACTGACAAGCCACTGAATCCGACGACTCGACTCGAACGAGTTTTGCCCTTTACCAAAAAACTGCCGGGCAAGCGTGCGATCGCTCCTAGTAGCGAGGCCAGGAGCCCCTAGTAGCTTCCTTGCTCCTAGTAGTAAGGCCAGGAGCCCCCAATAGCTTCTTGCAATTAGGGCAAGTGAGGCTATAAGAATTCGCACGGAACTGTAGAAAGCATTCATCGTCGGCTTTCCCAGAGAACTAGCTTCGGCTGAACTCTTTTCAGACCCAAAGAAGGACTGCCCTGTCAAAGTGTGATTCGACAGATTTTCTTAAGACATTGATTCTCATCATCCTATTTGTCAGAGGTTAACTCTCAGCTGCTTGATGCGCCCAGAGATCCATGATATCCGAATGATATCCGTGGCCAAAAGCATGACATACATCATACATGAGATATTCACGTGGAACAATTGAAACACACCTTGTTTTAGAGCCAAGTGTTCCAAGTCCGGGGTCATGTCGGGTGTGTGAGGGCCGGGCAGTTTGTCCAAGTCATGCGACTGCGTATCCAACCTGCATTGCCGTCAAGCTTTGAATCGACCGACAGGATTTGTTCCAGTCCCCTGATTTCAGTTGCTTCGAGCCCATTGATTGCCAATGCGACTTTGTCAAAGGCACAGGCACAGCCGAGATGCAAAACGAAGCTTCAGACTTTACAAGGTGGCGGATGTAGATGTCCCAGCTTCGAAGAAATGAGCAGTGTTATTATTCCTTCTTTCGTCAACTTGGAGAATTCTTCACCGGCTTAAAAGACATGCATCGATCTCAGGTTTGTCATTCCAATCACTCTAGACTTCGCTCGGCGAGTCCCCTGCTTCGCCAATTTCTCAAGTTGAAACGATTCCAAAACCCGAAAAGCACGGCAACTCGTGCCTTCGAACTCAACCCATCAGCTTACCGTCTCCGAGATAAATGAGACCTCTCAAGCACGCCATGCCTCTCACGAAGAAGTTTGATAGTCCAGGAACTCAGGCCGCTTGCACAGGAACAAAGCTGAGGTCCCGCAACCATATAAACACTTCCGCAGAGTGGAGCTTCCGTGCTTTTTGCTAGCAAAGGTAAACCTCAAGAGAGATGAGCCCATTCTCCAACTTACAAATCAGATGTCTAGCCTTGGGATGATTTGGGACACAATGCGGGCTGTGAAATGCACATTTCTAGCATTGGTGAATCCGCGTAAGTGCACCTTTACACTGGTGGTCTCGAGTTTTCCGCTGGCCGAATGAAGTCCTGCGAGCAGAAGGCTGTTGGCACGGTTCTTTCGAGGAAATGGCTTGACAGGGGCGCTTCAGCTTCTCCTGAATTTACAGCCTTTTCAACGTCCTGCTCAAAGACTACAATTTGTTCGACAAGTATTCGGCGACCATTGAAGGCTAGCGTGAGTGGGTGAGTCTTACTGGTCGATGATAATTTGTGCATCCATTTAATAGTCATTTTTTTCTGAAGCAATTCCAGCCAGGTTCAGGCAAGTACCTGCTTATGCACGCAATCCCCTCTCTAGACTGCACAATTGTCAGTGCCACAATCATTCGTGGTCATCCTGTGGTCTCATCCAAGCCATTCAATGAGTGAAGGTAAGACGTCTTCTAGGCCTACGTTTTTTCGTGCAGGCTCCGCTGTAGCGGCCATGTTACATGAAGCATGCCGACTCCCACATCTAGCATTTTTGAACTGGATTGCACGGACACGGACATGCAAAGCAGTGGCAGTACCAAGTGATCACAAAGGACCATGCACAGGAACAAAGCTGAGGTCCCGCAACCATATAAACACTTCCGCAGAGTGGAGCTTCCGTGCTTTTTGCTAGCAAAGGTAAACCTCAAGAGAGATGAGCCCATTCTCCAACTTACAAATCAGATGTCTAGCCTTGGGATGATTTGGGACACAATGCGGGCTGTGAAATGCACATTTCTAGCATTGGTGAATCCGCGTAAGTGCACCTTTACACCGGTGGTCTCGAGTTTTCCGCTGGCCGAATGAAGTCCTGCGAGCAGAAGGCTGTTGGCATGTGTTTGTGTCAGCGTGACATGCTCTAAGGCTGTTGAGCCCTTGGGACTGAATTACCCAGGGTGAAGCTGTGAGCCGAGTGAGCCGATGCCGGGTAAGCGATGTAAAGGAGATTGAATCTGCAAGATGTGATTGACACTGCGCCATGTGTGCTGCATTGGATGCTATTCGTCTGAAGGCTTAGTTTTACAGTGAAGAGGCTGGAGTGCAATTTTGGCTCACTTTCTGACGCAACGTTGGCAAGCCCTGCCTCCTGCCGCCCAAATTGGTCAAAGTGCTGGCAGTGAGGCTGGCAGTGCCGCCAGCCCGTGCGGTCTGTCTCTCCTATTTCTCACGCTATGAAGGCCGCCTCGCGGCCTAGCGCCAAGCGGCCGTGTGAAGCCCGGAGGGCCTGGAGGGCGCCAAAGCGCCGCGTGGCTCAGAGGTTCACAGCGTGGTTTGCGTTCAACAGAAGGACTTTGGGATGTTAGAAGGCAGCTTAGTGAAGGGTCGGTACCTCAGAGGACACCGATTTGTGCGAGACATGAAGAAACGACACCAAAAAAAAACAACGTGTTTGTTAAAAACCTTCAATTCACGCATCTCGTGCCAACTTCAGGCATGACACGTGAAGCATGCACTCGTGGAGGAAGACAGATTGCATTGCTGGAGGAAGACAGATTCGACTGATAGAAAGATCGAAAAAGGCTTGGAGTCTTGTCTTGTTTAGCTCCTTGTTAACGCAATATCTACAGCCGGTGGATCCAGATGAACTGACTGAGAAACGGGGTTCATATGGGTCCAGTTCAGCTCCACCTCCGTGCTACCGGCTCAAGTGAGTTGATGCGACCACTCTATCAAAGCAAAAGCGACAGCCGACAATTACCCCACCCAGAAACAGCGACATTGCAACCAAAGCAGCCAGAAGCTGCATCACTGCATCCTCCGATAGCAAATTGCCAAGGCAACCAATCCAGACCAGCCAAGCAACCAATGAAGTCAGACATCGAGAAACCAAAAGAGGTGCCGGTCTTCTATCGAAGATACTTTAAGGCAGCCAAGTAAGTCAAAGGGACAGACATGAAACGTTCAAAGAAACAATGAGCCACGCCTCGTGTAGCGAGGAACCCACCATGTCAGATGTCAGACTTTCCGTTTCGATCTGTTTCATGTCTCGACAATTAGGCCACATAATGGGGAAAGGCGAGTACTTTACAAACAGGATTTTGAATCGTGGGACAGCTGACAGCGATCCCACACCGCAACGAACGCCAACAACTCGATGTCAAGACTCAAGATGTCAAGCATACGTCAAGCGTAAAAAAGCAAACTCTACCATGCAAGGCCCGCAGTGCTGAACAGCTAACCAGTGCCAATCACATATTTCACAAAGCCAATCAGTTCACACCTAGCGATGGCGCGATGGCCTCAACCTAGTAGCGATGGCCTCCAACTTAAGGGTGATGGCGCACAACCTAAAAGCTGATATTCAAGGCAATAGCGTGGCACCTGTTTCTAATAGCTTCTTTGTTACTACTAGTAAGGCACTTGTTACTACTAGCATGGCACTTGTTCCTAGTAGCTTATTGTTTCTAATAGCTTCTTGTTACTAGTAGTAAGGCACTTGTTACTACTAGCGTGGCACTTGTTCCTAGTAGCTTATTGTTTCTAATAGCTTCTTGTTACTAGTAGTAAGGCACTTGTTACTACTAGCATGGCACTTGTTCCTAGTAGCTTATTGTTTCTAATAGCTTCTTGTTACTAGTAGTAAGGCACTTGTTACTACTAGCGTGGCACTTGTTCCTAGTAGCTTATTGTTTCTAATAGCTTCTTGTTACTAGTAGTAAGGCACTTGTTACTACTAGCGTGGCACTAGTAGTAAGGCAATAGGAGGTAATCAAACATCAGATGGATAAAGTTATACATTCAGCATCCCAACCAGCCAGCATGTCAACCGACCAATTGAACCTGGTGGCCAGAAGAACTACATAGCCGCAACGGCGGAAAAGACAGAAACCATCTTGCAAAATGTTTTGTTCCCCAGAGAGCGCGATCTATTGGGTCTTTTTTAATGCAAGTATAGGAAGAGGTGCCTGTGTGCGTGGGTGCTGGTGTCGCTGGAAGGTGCCGCTGCTTTGGTGCTGCCCACAAATATCTTTTGCTATTTGGGGTCTATGCGGGTGTACTTTGCCGTATGCACATGCTGTATGGTTTTCTCATGCGCCTTGTGCATTTGTTCTGCCATTTGCGTCTTGTCACCCGAACGGGATTTTAGTAAGTGCTAGTAGGGACGGAAAGCTCACTCAGCGGGGATCTTTGGTTCGTTCATGGCACTTGTTACTACTAGCTTCTTGTTACTACTAGTAAGGCACCTGTTACTACTAGCGTGGCACTTGTTACTACTAGCTTCTTAATTGTTACTAGAACTTTCTCTTTCACCAGGTTCACCGCCATGTCACATTTTGCGTGTAGGTTTACATTGTGACTCTCGTGATAGTGACGGATTTTGTGAGCCAGTTTGATGGGCTGATTCACAAATGCCGTGTTCCTCAAGGTCGGCGAGAAGATAAAACAAATGTTTAAGTTTGCGCTATAGTATATCTGATATTATGTTGCCCATATTGATCAATCATACTGCCCATATGACCCATACAGAACAGAATGCATCCGCATAGGACAACCCGGATTGCCTTTCATCATGAGCAATAGTCACCTATTGCAGCTGGCTCTCTTTTCACGTGTCTATTGACTGCAAAGGCCCCATTTGCCAACATATCATTAGGTTTTTCTCCTTCGTCATTCCATCATGTGGTGCCGTAGGATGCCAAGGACGATTGGTGTAGTATCACAGAGTTGGAGGAAGGGAAAACCTTGCTGCGCGCTTGATCACTAGAATTCTGAAGTTGGCAATGTTACATCCTAGCCCGCAATGCACGAAAACCTCTTCATGTTTCATGCTTTTGTTCCATTGTCAATAGAAGCATCTACATGCGTTTCGGCATGCTCACGACCAACCAACAGATTAAAGTGTGAAACCACATGAGCAACAGGCTAAAGATCGACTTAGAACATCCACTTCGACCTGTAAAGCGATATATCTGAGAAATACTGTTTCTAATAGCAAACATTGTTACTACTAGTAAGGCACTTGTTACTAGAAGCGATGCACTTGTTCCTGGTAGCTTATTGTTTCTAATAGTAACTCCCAAAAACGATAACCTTGGAATCCAGCATGAGCACACGTGATATGATGTGATGTGATAGCAAGTACTGCATTTGGACCAGCACCTGCGCTTGCTGACAGCATAGTTGTGCACGGAATTGTGGAACAGACGGTGAAGCATGCGAACATTGACACGTTTGCCATGCGAACATTGCGCCCCTACCATTCCTCAAGATCCTCAAGCTGCCCATATAGTGAATAGTGTTCGTAACGTAGCATATTCTCGCAATGTTCCCGGCCTTCTTGCAAAAATGTCAATTCCCACAACACTTTCCCAAGATGTATTTAATCAAAACGAAAACTAACGATAACCAACGTGCTCTTGTGATGGATGGACCACATGTCATGTACAGCCTGTGTGTTCCAATTGATTTCTGCTCTTGAGCAGGAAGGTAATCCGCCAATGTTCACTTGAGGCTCTATCAATCTGACCATTCTTGCTCTTGCTTGCCCTTACGCAGACGGGACCGGAAGGAAGCCAGGGAAGTGTATGAAGGGTAGTGCATGAGGCGGAGGGCAGGTTTTTGGAGATGCATGGCATGTGCTCTTTGTGCTGCTGCTCCATGAAAGGCCAGCCAAAAGTGTTGGTCTGAGAATGGCTTTACTTCATGATGGCATATGCACAGCCTACATTACTCTTATATATCAAGTTTGATCATGCTTCCACTGTTGAATTCAGAAGAGCACACCGCCATAGCACTCAGGAGCATGCAGTCGTATACTGTTCATAGTTCAATCATGTTGACATCAAGTCGACAGTTCAAGACCGCTCACCGTCCGCCCCCGCTCAATGTTGACGGCACTGCTCCTGCTGGCAGTGAAACTTGGCGATTTCAGCTTTCCACAGCTGAGGTTTCCGTTTAAGGCTTTTGATTAAGTATCATATTGGGAGATAGTCTTTGCAGTGCACATGCTCAGGCTTCAGCTATGCCGCAGTGAGTGTAATGGCAAGTGCGGGACAAGCAGCTACGGCTGTGCAAACAGCTCTTGTGACAGCACTGATGGCAGCTATGCAGTAGGCGCCACCTATGCCGAAGGCTATGCAGCTGCTTTCCTTCAACACCATCACGAGCTGCTGAAACGCTCTTCGAATGCCTCAAAGGCGACTTGGCATCGGGTTTCTCAATCTTTTAGGTGTAGGTTGCACGGCTTTCTACCAATCATGAGCTAAGTGTTGCCAACAAATGGTTGGGTTGGTCCGGTATATGGAATCACTTTGCTGGGAATCCAAGTTTGCTCTCTACATGTCCGTTTCGTTTCCGTATTTCTTTTCAAGCTACCTTGCTAGCGTCTCGAAGTTTTTGCAACTTCCTTTGCTACTTTTCGCTAACTTGTCCATTGCCATGTTTTTCTTTGCGTTTTCACCATGATGAAGGCTTTAAGTTTTCCCGGTTAATTTTGTGTAAAAGGTAGAGTCGCAATCTTTCGTCGCATACTTAGCCGATAAGCTCTAAGACCACCAAAGCTGGCTGACCATGCCGAAGACCAAAACCCTGTGGTAACCGTCAACATCCGTCAACAAACTTCCTCACGAATGTTGCAGAGAAATGGCCCGTGAATCTTCCAGCTGACAATTCGAAACTTGCACGGCGCTCGGGTTGCATGAGGGTGGTTTACATGCAAATGGCAAACAGCTTGGCCAATGCTTGAAAAGAACAAAAGAAGGAAAAGAAGAAACCTAATGGCCATGGCCTCCACAACCTACTAGCGATGGCCTCCAAATGGCAAACAAATTGGGCCTGAGTGCAATGGCAAATCTGAAAAGTGATACTGATCGGTGATGGGAAGAACTCAAGAAAAGGAACCTAATAGCTATGGCCTTCAACCTAGAAATGATGGCCTGATGACCTCCAACCTACGAGCGATGGACTCCAACCTAGTAGTTTTTGCTTCAAAGTGAGAACTGGTTGTGGACCTAGAGCCCAAGTACGCTAGCATTCCTTGTGTTGCCTTCGGCGCTGAAAGCTTGTGCGCAGTCATTTCAGCGCTGTTGGGGGTCCGGCAGATTGTTATCGCATGCCAGAGTTTCTAGTTTCAGCCTTCTTGATCGGGTGAAAACTGCGATGGACACGCGAAGTTATTTCAGTTGGTGGGGCTTGACATCGTGGTTCAGTGGCATTCAGGGTGTGAAAGCTTGTGCGGTGACGTTTCGAATGTGTGACTCAGTCTGCAGGACAATTCTGAAGTGCTGGATCGTTTTCTCTTTGTGAGCGGGCCATGGGATGAGGCCGAACTTCCAGAACCAGCGCTGCTGAATGCCGAGTGCCGTGGAATTCTACATTCGAATTGAACAAAAAAGGACAAAGACACCATGAATGAATATGAATTCTTGGGAATCGTTTCCAATGTAACAAGAAGCTTCTTAGGTCTTTGAAGCTTTCTAACTAGAAGCTACTGGGGTGGCACTGGGTACCCTGTGGGTGCACTGTGCAGTGCTTGGAGGCTCGGTGCGCACAAGCACCCTGGATGTGCACAGCACCTTTCGATTGTCTCAACAACAGCGGCCGGCTCGAAACCATGCAGGCTTGAAAGGGTTTGAGTTCAGTGTTCGATACGATTTGATTTCAACACTTTTTCCGTAATTGCAATCTAATTTGGCCTAGCAACCCCTGTGCAAGCCACTCCTTTGTGCAAGGATCAAACGTAACGACCAAAGGAAGCACAGATGTCCACCCATCCGCATGGGCAAACCAATCATTCAATTGTCTGAAGATCTTGCTTTTCACTTTATGAGTTTGCAGAGAGCTAGTAGTAACAGGTGCCTTACTACTAGTAACAAGAAGCTAGTAACAAGTGCCACGCTAGTAGTAACAGGTGCCTTACTAGAACCGAACTCACAGTGTGGGGCTGCGTTTGCAAGGAATTGAAGAAGAAGTTGGCCAAGCCAACTGGGATCAATCCGCAGTCGTGGTGCCATGCTAACCCAACACAGTGGCCAGCAGGCCTACAATGCATCGTAAATCAGGCAACATCGGCGACGTGATGCGATGCATGTTTCTACGATGGCCTCCAACCTAGTAGCTTCTCGATGTAATGCCCTTTTGTACTAGTAGTTTCCTGTTCGCGCTTCAAGCTGAAGGGGGTGAACATCGTCATGATGAGTGCGGAATAGAAGATCAATGAAGATGTTAGCTGTTTTCCCGAATGCGTAGCGAAGGGTTCTCGTTTAACTCTTGGGGGTCTGGGGGTAGAGCCTTGTTCGCGATCCGTTGTTTCTACGTCCGCAACCGTCCGCAACTGTCCGCAACCGTCCGCAACCGTTCGCAGTAGAGCGCTAAGGCGCTGCCATTGGGGGAAGCTTTTGCAAGTGACTAGGCATGGATGTGTCACGTGTTACTTTGCGACGCGAGTCCATTGTGATTCGCGTGAAAAGGGCATGTCGCGCAAGAAGCGTGATGCATTTCGCTAGCGTTTTGTGAGATCCGCAGCTTGCTACGCAGTTCCATTGTGATTAGCGTGTGGAGAGTCGTGTTTTTGGGGTGTTGGATGTGGCCGTGCCATTGGGATTTGCGTTTCAGGGTGTGGCATCGAAGCTCTGTTTTCGTGACAAGTCTCAGCTGAAATGCATTTTGGACTCTGGGAGTGTGCTCAGAACGGGTCGAAATCATTCCAAACGTGTGGTGTGGTGCAAATTTTGTTGAAGCTCACATGAGATGACCTTGTTACTTTTCGTGGCAGGCGCAGGACTTTGTGCGGGTTTTGAGGTGTGGAAGTGGGATTTTCGTGGCAGGCGCAGGGAATCGTGAGGTTGCGATGTGTGACGGAGGTGACATTTCGTGGCAGGCGCAGTACTTTGTGCGCGCTAGACGTGTGGACGCGAAAAGATTCGTGGCCGGTGCAGGGAATCGGGAGGTTGTGAGTTGTGGTAGAGGTGAATGTCGCTGTCACATTGGGATTGGCGTGTGAGCGGGTGTCGTTTGGAGGGGCTGGAATCGCGAAACTGCTTGGCAGGGCTGCGTGATGTGTGTGTGTGCTCCGATGGGTGTTTCCGCTGGACTTTTGGAGGAAGTCTCGCGCGAAACGTTCGTTTTGCAGACTTTGACATGTGAGTTTTTGAGGAAGTCTCGTACGAAACGCTCGTTTTGGGGACTTGACATGACTTTTGGAGGAAGTCTCCTACGAAACGCTCGTTTTGGAGACTTGACGTGTGACTTTTGGAGGTCTCGTACGAAACGCTCGTTTTTGAGACTTGACCCGTGACTTGTGGAGGAAGTCTCGTGCGAAACGCTCGTCTTGCAGCCTCGCAGCGTGACTTTTGGAGGAAGTCTCGTACGAAGAGTGTGCCCTACAGGAGTGTCCCACAAGAGTGTCCTACAAGAGTGTCCCACAAGAGTGTCCTACAAGAGTATCCCACAAGAGTTTCCTACAAGAGTGTCCCGCAAGAGTGTCCCACAAGAGTACATGAGTGTCCCACAAGGGTGTCCTGTATGAGTGTCCCACAAGAGTGTCCCACAAGAGTGTCCCGCATGTCCCACAAGAGTGTCCTACAAGAGTGTTCCACAAGAGTGTCCCGTATGAGTGTCCCACAAGAGTGTCCCACAAGAGTGTCCTACAAGAGTGTGCCACAAGAGTGTCCTACAAGAGTGTCCCATAAGAGTGAGCCACAAGAGTGTCCTACAAGAGTGTGCAACAAGAGTGTCCCGTAAGAGTGTCCCACAAGAGTGTCCTACAAGAGTGTCCCACAAGAGTGTCCTACAAGAGTGTCCCGTAAGAGTGTCTCACAAGAGTGTCCCACAAGAGTGTCCCACAAGAGTGGCCTACAAGAGTGTCCCACAAGAGTGTCCTACAAGAGTGTCCCACAAGAGTGTCCTACAAGAGTGTCCCGTAAGAGTGTCTCGCGAGAGTGTCCCAAATGAGTGTCCCACGGGAGTGTCCCACAAGAGTGTCCCGCAACAGTGTCCCGCAAGAGTGTCTCACAAGAGTGTCCCTTAAGAGTGTCCCACAAGAGTGTCCCACAAGAGTGTCCCGCAAGAGTGTCCCAAATGAGTGTCCCACAAGAGTGTCCCACAAGAGTGTCCCGCAACAGTGTCCCGCAAGAGTGTCTCACAAGAGTGTCCCTTAAGAGTGTCCTACAAGAGTGTCCCGCAACAGTGTCCCACAAGAGTGTGTCCCACAAGAGTGTCCCACAAGAGTATCCCACAAGAGTGTCCTCTAAGAGTGTCCCACAAGAGTGTCCCACAAGAGTTTCCTACAAGAGTGCCCCACAAGAGTGTCCCACAAGAGTTTCCTACAAGAGTGTCCCACAAGAGTGTCCCACAAGAGTGTCCTGCAAGAGTGTCCCACAAGAGTTTCCTACAAGAGTGTCCCACAAGAGTGTCCCACAAGAGTGTCCCACAAGAGTGTCCCACAAGAGTGTCCCACAAGAGTGTCCCACAAGAGTGTCGCGCAATAGTGTCCCAAATGAGTGTCCCACAGGAGTGTCCCACAAGAGTGTCCCGCAACAGTGTCCCGCAAGAGTGTCTCACAAGAGTGTCCCTTAAGAGTGTCCCACAACAGTGTCCCGCAACAGTGTCCCACAAGAGTGTGTCCCACAAGAGTGTCCTACAAGAGTGTCCTACAGGAGTGTCCCACAAGAGTGTCCCACAAGAGTTTCCTGCAAGAGTGTCCCACAAGAGTGTCCCACAAGAGTGCCCTACAAGAGTGTCCCACAAGAGTGTCCTACAAGAGTGTCCCACAAGAGTTTCCTACAAGAGTGTCCCACAAGAGTGTCCCACAAGAGTGTCCCACAAGAGTTTCCTACGAGAGTGTCCCACAAGAGTGTCCCAAATGAGTGTCCGACAGGAGTGTCCCACAAGAGTGTCCCGCAACAGTGTGGGACACTAGAGTGTCCCACAGGAGTGTCCCACAAGAGTGTCCCACAAGAGTGCCCCACAAGAGTGTCCCACAAGAGTGTCCTACAAGAGTGTCCCACAAGAGTGTCCCACAAGAGTGTCCCGTAAGAGTGTCCCACAAGAGTTCCCTACAAGAGTGACCCACAAGAGTGTCCCACAAGAGTGTCCTACAAGAGTGTCATTTGGACATATGTAGCTTTTTGAACGTGTTTGCATTCGGGTTCGTGGGCTCCATCTTGTTTCAATTCGCTTCTAGGTTGGAGGCCATCGCTATTTGATTCAAAGAAAAACAGAAACGAAGGTCTTATATATAATATATAGTTTGTCGACACCAGAGCGCACGCCCGTCACGCAGGATCTTCAAGGATACGCTGCAATCATGCGACAATGCAGCATTGAATATCACTACGAGAGTTACGATGCAAGCTATTGCTTTTTGTCTGAGCATTGCCAGAATGATCCTGGCCTTAGCCAACAAATTTCAAAACGATCGAACTAAAGGAAAAAGGAAAGGTCTGATGAAACATTTAAACAAGTGAAAACGACGGTTTTTAATTGAGGACCAGGTGGCGCTCAACACCAGCATCAGGGAGGCAGAAGCCATGTGTGATGAACAATTTCCCGGACCTCAGGCTGGGCGCATTGCAACGGCTTTTGCTATGTGTTTTAAGTATTCTTTTAACAGTAGGTTGGAGGCCATCGTTATTACGCTGGAGGCCATCGCTAGTAGGTTGGAGGCCATCGCTATTGGGTTGGAGGCCGTTCCTATTGGGTTGAAGCGGCTCCGCTGACGTCAGGGATGGCGAAGCGTTGCTTTGGACTTCCCGGTGCCCAGTTCTTCCAGCATCGCTTCTGGAACTTGGACCATTGCTGATGCGCATCAGATCGAGCTCTTGGCATGTGCAACAGAGCCTGGGCAAGACATGTTTAACTCTTTTGGGCGTCGATCCAAGCTTCGGATCCAATTTCTGACATTGCGGGCTGTGACGCCAAGGCGAAGGAAAGATAAATGTCACAAGTAAAACACGACATGGACTCTTTGGTGTTTTTTGTGATGTCCGGTGTACCAACTTCGCTCAGGGCTCATACCACTGTGACATCATCTATTGTCGTGAGACATATTGCCAAATGGACTTCTACAAGGAGAAGTACAAGGACTTCGCACTTTAGTCCCTCTTTAGGACATGCTTTAGGGCTGCGATTTTGCCATGTAAAGGTCCGGTCGGTGCTGTTGTGAAGTTGTGCAGTATTGCAGTCACGTTGTCCTTTCGTGCACGCAATCCGCAAACCCCGTGATGTCGTTCTGGCGATGCCAACAGCGCAGACAGCGCAGAAAAGGGTTTCCGATCTTAAAAGAACCTTGACTTGAAGCTGATTAGGCATGTTACCTTTCGTGGAGATCAATTTCTGCAATCTCCAGATTTGTCGGTTTGACATTGTTTGACTCGGAATTGATATGGACAGGGTATCACTTTGGCCCAAGCTTACTGGAAGCAATGGAACTGAACCTCTCCTTGCAATGAGACTTTGTCGACCTTTTTGTTTGCTCGTAAGCCTACTCGTTACTCTTTCGAAAGGCTTGAAATTGCTGGAGGTCGGAGCTCCCAGAACTGGGACACAGTCGATTCACGCAGCCCTTGAAATCCTGGGGTTGAAAAGTTTGCACAGCGGACACAATCAGTCTTTACGAATACCAGTGTGCAAATACTTGTTCGGAAATGGCTCTCTTGCTGATGCTTTATCTGTCTTGGATGGCTACGATGCCGCCATGGACGAACCTTTCATGTTGATCTATGAGGAGGTCATGGCGCAAATTCCAGAGGCCAAATTCCTTCTGACGATCAGTAATCCTGAGAGCTGGTATAGTAACTATGTCGATCTTGTTCAAACCGATGGGGGCGGGTGGTGGTTCGATTTGATTCCTTCATATTTGCAGAAGTGCTTTGATATGGCATCCTGGAACTGCTCCTTTACCCAGCCCAGTGAGGACACGAAAAAGCAATGCTTAGAGAACTATGCAGCACACAATGCACGCGTTCAGCAGATCATTCCGCCTGACCGTTTGCTGGTGTTCAATTTCTCAGACGGATGGAGCTCGTTGTCACACTTTCTACAGCTTCAAATTCCGAATGTCGACGAGTTTCCTTATGTCGACGAGGCCTCTGAAAAGATCCATTCGCGGGCGGCCCTTGGAGAGGCCATTCTTCAAGCTGTGTCGGCATGAGGGGAGACGAACCGTAATTCGATGACGGTGATAGTTCTCGAGTTGCCCTAAGTTGTGCTGGTCCAAAAGCGTTCGGCATCACGAAAAAGGAGCGGCCGCAGAACGGTTTTAAGGACAGGATTACAAGAGCCGTGTTTGACCTGCTAGAGCTGGAGTTGTGTCGAATAAAGGCTTCAAGCAAAGAAATCTGTCTCGACGGAGTGAAAGAAGGGGATAAATAAGGTGGCACCAACAAGACACGAAATGGTTAGAATGCTGAAGCAACGCAGATAGCCTTTGGATGCCTTTTGGGGTTATCAATGGTTATCATTCGATGTCCCGTCAACGGAGCACTAGATTGGGCCATTGACTATTTTGCGATAGTGGACTTTCAGCGAAGTTTGGTGCCCTGCCATGGAACCATGCTGGGCGATTTGAAAGATTCCACGAATGAGCTGGTGCAGCTCTTTGGAATGCAAAAGAGTTACGACGTTCATAAAATATCAACATTTACATGCTACATCGAAGCGGTGGAAGCGCAGCATTTCTGCTGCGTCTTCGTCCCCACGAAGACCTTCAATGTTGCTGGACACTTCCGATAGGGCAAGTACATCGATCGGGGTCCCAGATCGAAATGAAGGAGCTATGAATAGATGCATTCATTTGCACTAGAAATGGCCTCCAACCTAGCGATGGCCTCCAACCCTTCAGTCAACAAGTAGGTGTTTGTCCAAAGATTTAGATTTAGAATGATTTAGAGCCTATCACCTCTACGGGACAGTTGAAACACCCGAAGAGCATCCCGGAGTTGTGCTCCCGCATCGGATGCACAGCATCTGAGACCGTACGTCTTCAGGTTTGAGATCGAAATGTGTAAAGCCAAGAAGTAGTTTGTAGAAAATAGTGCAAAAAAAGCCTGCTCAAGTACCGAGACAGCATCCAACCACCTGCTATGGGAAGCTTGCAGTATCATTCCAGGAGGTAAATCTCAACACGAATCACATAGGCTGCACACCTCGCGGGCTACAGTGGCCGGAACGTCGTACACAAAAAGCGGCTGGCACAGATTGTTGGTCCAACAAAAAAGTCGCCAGTTGACTCAAGGTATATATATTCCGATGTTGCAACTCCTGTCTCTCATTGGTATTGTCATGGCCAGGATCAAAGTTCTTCATCACAAAATCATGCAGGAGACCCTTGTCACAGAAGTCATTCAACATAGAAACTGTTGTGTGACCCATCCGAGCCTCACCCTTCCCCGGAGGGAATTCCGCACGCCTCCAAGATTGCAAAAGAACCCCCAATGTCCATGGCGGCCAATCCAAGTAAAATGCGACCAAGTATGGTAGTGGCGACCATGCCTCCATCTTTTCCGCGAAAACGATGTTTGCCATTGTTTCAGGTACTCGAACAATCCACATGATAAAAGCCCTAGAACTCCGCATCGACCAAAGTCGAAGAAGTTGCCGGACAGCCAAACAGCCTGCCGGTCCTGATCTTCCGGATTTGGCTTCTCCATCTTGCATCAAGTCCTCTCAGGACAATGTTGAGCGTTCGTCGTGCCTTCCACAGATCACTCGGTTTGATGATCTCAGAGGCCAGTTTGATACTCATCTTGATAAGCTCCTTTGCTTTGGGCTCAGTTCGCGGCCCGGCGATACCGGCGATACCGTGGGCGTACCGTGGCCCGGAAGGTCTGGGCCAACACGTTTGAAGCACACTTCAGCCCAAACAAAACAAACGAAGACATCCTTTGAGTGCAAGGGGTGCACTTTGCAGTGCAAGACACGCATACTCAGGACGCACTCTATTTCGGCTTTAGGCGCATAGTTTTGTGCTGCTAGCCTTCGAAGCGACAGAAACTTTGTAGAAACAACGCATTATCCAGTAATCAACAGTTAAGCCAAAGCATGCACGTGTACTACACCTCCCTGGTGCGCACGATTCCTTGGCCAAGATGCGCGCCAAAGAGTCTTGCCCTCCTGCGCCTCTACATCAATAACAAGTGCCACGCTACTAGGAACAAGTGCATCGCTAGTAGTAACAAGGACGCTATTGGTCCGGGTGGTGCTTGTGATGCCCAAGGTCCGGGTGTGATGCACAACTCTCGTGCATAAATCTCCACCTCGCAAGGTTCAGCCGTGCAACGTCGATGTTCAACAATCGCTGACACAAACCAAAACTGCATGGCATTCGAGCCATGCAGCGGCCGTCTTCTCGTAGCTTCAAAGATGGGTTACATTGAGTCACTCCTTTTGTTTGAGATGTGGTTCTGCTGCCAATCCTGAGGTTCTGCTGCCAGCTCTATTTTGCACAAGAGGGTGAAAGCCCTCTAGTCATTGAAACTTGGACAGCGTGCCGGATGTCTCACCGTCGACTTCAAACCGCTGTGAACTTGTTTTTGTCCGCTACCCCCGTCCCTACTTAATTAAGGGAGAGGTAGCTAGTAGCTGCAAGTAAGCTACTAACTACTGGACGCAGGATAGCTCGCGCTAATGAATGTTTAGGGAAACTTAACTAATAGTACCGTATATATTAATATATACATATTGTATATATTATGTGTTTTCATCGTTTTTGTTTTTGTCGCCTATAGGCGGGGGTCGTTTTTGTTCTAAGGATGTCATGCGCTTGGGTTCCCTCAAGGGGCGCTGTAGCGATCCTTGGCAAGCAAGACTCAAGATGCGGGCAGGGTACTCGGAAAGAGGGGTAAGACGTCTTTTCAACAACAGCAAAACAAAGAGTTTTTCATGTCTGACGGCAAACATGTGAACGTTTTGTGCACTCGACGCAATCGCTGGCTGAGTTTACTACGGTAGCAGCAGGTTCCAGGTTGTCTCGAAGGTTTGGGAAACATGAGACATGTGACAACAACCTTATGTTGAGCATTAGTAACAAAGGGCATCGCTACTAGGAGCAAGAAGCTATTAGTAACTCCTGGCATTACTACTAGGAGCAAGGACGCTACTAGTAACCAATATATACCAAGGTGAAATATCACACTCTTGATGCTTCTGCCATTTCTGGCCGAGAATATGAAGCTTGCTCAGGCCGGGGCTGAATTTGCGGTATGCAGGAAGTCCGTGTGTTAGATGTTTGTTTGCCAGGGGAGTTGATCTTCGAGGATGGAGAAGACACCAAAGAAATTAGCATCGTTGGGATCTGAATGCTCAGATATGCTCAGTACCATGAGACTAGAGAAGGCAATCTAAGTGAACAGACAAAGGCAACGCCATTTGCCCCTTCTTTGGCTTTCGAGTGGGAGAAAGAGGATGTTTCAAGAGTTAATTACCAAAATATTCAAAATGTTCTCAACCGAGGCCATCAATGATGATGACAATTGGTCACCGTCAACAGAATTCAAAGTTCAGTTGACGCACCCGCAGAACTGCAAGCGCCTTTCCGGAAACTGAACTCCTATGTATGTACAATGCATTCTTCCTACATGTAAAAATTATGCAATGACCTCCAACCTAATAGCGATGGCCTATATTGCAAGGCTTGAAATGAGTTATGGCAACATTGTCCAACTATGCTTGACGCTTTGCCATTTGCTTCCGTACGCCTTGCTAGATGTTGAGCTTTAAATCTCTGTCCATGTTTAAAACTTTACCAAAGCTGGGGATCATCACCATTGTCACCATGGCATGCGAAAGGACTCTTCAGCGAGACTGCTGTCTTGTTTGTGTCACAAGACTGCTTTCTTGCAGACCATGCTCCCTTTTTTCCTTGCTGAGTTTGTTTAAAAGAAATTCTCATCGCTCTTCTGCGCATGTTTGATGACTGAGGTTGGGTGAGAATTTGCAGCATTGCCGAGTGAAAGCTGGAACTCAGCACGATCGGTTTTTCAGAGTCAAATCTTTGTCAAACTGGGTGCCGGGTACCCGTTGGCAATTGCACATGGTGAAGCTCTTGTGGTTGATGACATTAATGAAGTCCTTTTTTGATTAATGTCCAAGTTCAGCGTCAGATACTTAGGTTCGAGGCCATCGCTAGTAGGTTCCAGGCCATCGCGATTAGTTTGGAGGCCATCGCTTTTATGTTGGAGGCCATCACTAGTAGGAAGGATGCCATCGCGAAAAGGTTGGAGGCCATCGCTATTATGTTGGAGGCCATCGCTATTAGCTTGGAGGCCATCGCTATTAGGTTGGAGGCCGTCGCTAAATGGTTGGAGGCCATCGCTATTGGGTTGGAGGCCGTCGCTAAAAGGTTGGAGGTCATCGCTAAAAGGTTGGAGGCCATCGCTATTAGGTTGGAGGCCATCGCTAAAAGGTTGGACGCCATCACTATTAGGTTGGAGGCCATCGCTATTATGTTAAAGGCCATCGCTAAAAGGTTGGAGGCCATCGCTATTAGGTTGGAGGCCATCGCTATTAGGTTGGAGGCCATTGCGATTAGGTTGGAGGCCGCTGCTATTAGGTTGGAGGCCATCGCTATTGTGTTGGAGGCCGTCGCTAAAAAGGTTGGAGGCCAATGCTATTAGGTTGGAGGCCATCGCTATTAGCTTGGAGGCCATCGCTATTAGGTTGGAGGCCGTCACTAAAGGGTTGGAGGACATCGCTATTAGGTTGGAGGCCATCGCTAAAAGGTTGGAGGTCATCGCTAAAAGGTTGGAGGCCATCGCTATTAGGTTGGAGGCCATCGCTAAAAGGTTGGAGGCATTGCTATTAGGTTGGAGGCCATCGCTATTAGCTTGGAGGACATCGCTATTAGGTTGGAGGCCATCGCTAAAAGGTTGGAGGCCATCGCGATTAGGTGAAAGGCCATCGCTAAAAGGTTGGAGGCCATCGCTATTAGGTTGGAGGCCATCGCGATTAGGCTGGAGGCCATTGCTATTAGGTTGGAGGCCATCGCTATTGGGTTGGAGGCTATAGCTAAAAGGCTGGAGGCCATCGCTATTAGGTTGGAGGACTTTCAGTCGAAATCTCTACTTCCAGTCGATACCCAGATCATTGATGACGACGCCTTCCCCGGCAACAAGCACCGGGAAGAGATCCTGAAGGGTGAAGATGCGATCTGGAATATCAGTGGCTTTTCATTGTTCTCAGAGTTCTTTAGATTGAACTTTATCAGACACTTTGCCGCATTATTTGCTTATGCTATTTTCAAGCGCTTCTGATCACTTGTGCTGAGTCTCCATTCGCTTGCAAACATGAGAACAGCGAACATGAGATGCAACAAGGAATATGACTGAGATGGCCACGATTTAGGTGCAATGAGAACCCATTGTGGCATTAGTTTTAAAAATTCCAAGGTGAAGGAATGGGTTGGAGGACGACGCTCACGCTCTGCTTGGACCAGTTGAAGACTTTTGGCTTTGAAATGCTTTGAGTCCTCAGAGCAAACAGCAAAGCCAAAGAAACCAGATACAATACAATAACACACAGTGTTTAAATATATATGTATATATATAATGTGTTGCTAAGTTTGACCAAACGCAACCCAGAGGTTCCATTGTGAAACTTCCAGACTTTTTGATGAAAAAACAAAAACTAATAGCTCCTTGCTCCTAGTAGTGAGGCCAGGAGCCCCTAATAGCGTCCGTGCTCCTAGTAGTAAGGCCAGGAGCCCCTAGTAGCGTCCTTGCTCCTAGTAGTAAGGCCAGGAGCCCCTAGTAGCGTCCTTGCTCCTAGTAGCAAGGCCAGGAGTCCCTAGTAGCGTCCTTGCTCCTAGTAGTAAGGCCAGGAGCCCCTAATAGCGTCCTTGCTCCTAGTGGTAAGGCCAGGAGCCCCTAGTAGCGTCCTTGCTCCTAGTAGTAAGCCTTGCTCCTAGTAGGCCAGGAGCCCCTAATAGCGTCCTTGCTCCTAGTAGTAAGGCCAGGAGCCCCTAGTAGCGTCCTTGCTCCTAGTAGTAAGCCTTGCTCCTAGTAGGCCAGGAGCCCCTAATAGCGTCCTTGCTCCTAGTAGTAAGGCCAGGAGCCCCTAGTAGCGCCCTGGCTCCTGGTAGTAAGGCCAGGAGCCCCTAGTAGCGTCCTTGCTCCTAGTAGTAAGGCCAGGAGCCCCTTAGCAGCGTCCTTGCATTTAGTAGTAAGGCTAGGAGCCCCTAGTAGCGTCCTTGCTCCTAGTAGTAAGGCCAGGAGCCCCTAGTAGCGTCCTTGCTTCTAGTAGTAAGGCCAGGAGCCGCTAGTAGCATCCTTGCTCCTAGTAGTAAGGCCAGGAGCCCCTAGTAGCGTCCTTGCTCCTGGTAGTAAGGCCAGGAGCCCCTAGCTCCTAGTAGCAAGGCCAGAAACCCCTAGTAGCATCCTTGCTCCTAGTAGTAAGGCCAGGAGCTCGTAGTAGCGTCCTTGCTCCTAGTAGTAAGGCCAGGAGCCCCTAGTAGCGTCGTTGCTCCTAGTGGTAAGGCAAGGAGCCCCTGGTAGCGTCCTTGCTCCTAGTAGTAAGGCCAGGAGCCGCTGGTATCGTCCTTGCTCCTAGTAGCAAGGCCAGGAGCCCCTAATACCGTCCCTGCTCCTAGTAGTAAGGCCAGGATTCCCTAGTAGCGTCCTTGCTCCTAGTAGTAAGGCCAGGAGCCCCTAGTAGCGTCTTTGCTCCTAGTAGTAAGGCCTGGAGCCCCTAGTAGCGTCCTTGCTCCTAGTAGCAAGGCCAGGAGCCCCTTAGCAGCGTCCTTGCATTTAGTAGTAAGGCTAGGAGCCCCTAGTAGCGTCCTTGCTCCTAGTAGTAAGGCCAGGAGCCCCTGGTAGCGTCCTTCCTCCTAGTGGTAAGGCCAGGAGCTCGTAGTCGCGTCCTTGCTCCTAGTAGTAAGGCCAGGAGCCCCTAGTAGCGTCGTTGCTCCTAGTGGTAAGGCCAGGAGCTCGTAGTAGCGTCCTTGCTCCTAGTAGTAAGGCAAGGAGCCCCTGGTAGCGTCCTTCCTCCTAGTGGTAAGGCCAGGAGCTCGTAGTAGCGTCCTTGCTCCTAGTAGCGATGCTCCTAGTAGCAAAAGGAACTTGTGTATCACTCACGGTGTATTACAAACTTCTTGTATCACTCTAGTTGGGAGTTGGGCACCATCGCTATTAGGTTGGAGGCCATTACTGGGAACCAAAGAATCGACTGTCGGGGTCTTGGACTGCCACTCTCAACCCCTGACCCGCCCTGATTCGCCCTGGCCCCCCCCTCCGTTTGATTCTAACGCAATCGAACACTGAATATACGCAGAGTTTGCTGTACACCTGAGTGGTTTGGCAGTTGAGTTTGTCGATCGCGAGACAGTATTTGTATAAAATGGTGTGAACATGGGGGTCAAAATGTGACGTGTTAACATGCGTTGACTAATGCCTGTAACTGCAAAATATCATAGTTAGATGCTTTGGTCACAAGCTACTTGGGCAGATCATATAATTACAGCAGACAGTTCCAATTCAACAGTCCAGTTCAGTTGCTTAGAGATGCGTTCAGGAACGGGTATTTGATGTTGACATTGGGTATGAAGACATACCTCATCAACGTGCCTGGTCTTGATTCCTTTTGGATTCCACTTTTTTGCCTTTTGGGCAGCATCTCGCTCGTACACTTCGTTGGTCTTGAGGTGGTTCTAGATACTTCCGTGAGCTCAGAAAGACTCATATTGCCAGATCGGCGTACTTGCGCTGCTGAACAGCAAGACCAATCGTCAAATAGGTCACAGACGTCAATTGAAACATATTGAAACGAAAGAAGAGGGAAGTGAAGGAAGAAAGAAAAGAACAGGCCACAAAAGGCACATGTACAACAAAATATTGTTTTTTCTTTCGGTCTTGTCTCTCTCGTTTCTCTTGTTTATGTCTGAGGCTATTGTCATTGGCATTTTGTACATTTTGCCCTTGACGATTTTGCATCTTTGGGATTACTACAAGCTCTCCCTTGATGTCCAAGGACGGACGAAGTCACTGAGATTGAAGTTGGGAGTTTGGTCCCAAAAGCCACGGATTTTGCATCTCCAAGGTTGTTTATTCAAACGACTTTGTTTCGAAAATACCTCAACTACAGCGAAGCTTGGCAGCATAACAAATCTCACTGTCAAATTCACTGTGTAGCTGTAGCTATTAAGGACTCAAGCATTGGTTTCTGCATTGGTTTCTCACAGGCGAAAATGTCTCACATCTCTCATCTCACTTTTTTCGGTTTTTGAATTCACTTGAAATACGAAAGAAGCTAGTAGTAACAAGTGCCTTGCTAGTAGTAACAATGTTTGCTATTAAACTTAAAGTTAACAGCAAACATTGTTACTACTAGTAAGGCACTTGTTACTAGTAGCTTCTTGTTACTACTAGTAAGGCACCTGTTACTACTAGCGTGGCACTTGTTACCACTAGCTTCCTTGTTACTACTAGTAAGGCACCTGTTACTACTAGCGTGGCACTTGTTACTACTAGCAAACATTGTTCCTACTAGTAAGGCACTTGTTACTAGTAGCTTCTTGTTACTACTAGTAAGGCACCTGTTACTACTAGCGTGGCACTTGTTACTACTAGCTTCCTTGTTACTACTAGTAAGGCACCTGTTACTACTAGCGTGGCGCTTGTTACTACTAGCAAACATTGTTCCTACTAGTAAGGCACTTGTTACTAGTAGCTTCTTGTTACTACTAGTAAGGCACCTGTTACTACTAGCGTGGCACTTGTTACTACTAGCTTCCTTGTTACTACTAGTAAGGCACCTGTTACTACTAGCGTGGCACTTGTTACTACTAGCAAACATTGTTCCTACTAGTAAGGCACTTGTTACTACTAGCTTCTTGTTACTACCAGTAAGGCACTTGTTACTACTAGCGTGGCACTTGTTCCTAGTAGTTTCTTGTTCCTACTAGTAAGGCACTTGTTACTAGTAGCTTCTTGTTCCTACTAGTAAGGCACCTGTTACTACTAGCGTGGCACTTGTTACTAGTAGCGTGGCACTTGTTACTACTAGCTTCCTTGTTACTACTAGTAAGGCACCTGTTACTACTAGCGTGGCACTTGTTACTACTAGCAAACATTGTTCCTACTAGTAAGGCACTTGTTACTACTAGCTTCTTGTTACTACCAGTAAGGCACTTGTTACTACTAGCGTGGCACTTGTTCCTAGTAGTTTCTTGTTCCTACTAGTAAGGCACTTGTTACTAGTAGCTTCTTGTTCCTACTAGTAAGGCACCTGTTACTACTAGCGTGGCACTTGTTACTACTAGCTTCTTGTTACTACTAGTAAGGCACCTGTTACTACTAGCGTGGCACTTGTTACTACTAGCTTCTTGTTACTACTAGTAAGGCACCTGTTACTACTAGCGTGGCACTTGTTACTACTAGCTTCTTGTTACTACTAGTAAGGCACCTGTTACTACTAGCGTGGCACTTGTTACTACTAGCTTCTTGTTACTACTAGTAAGGCACCTGTTACTACTAGCGTGGCACTTGTTACTACTAGCTTCTTGTTACTACTAGTAAGGCACCTGTTACTACTAGCGTGGCACTTGTTACTACTAGCTTCTTGTTACTACTAGTAAGGCACCTGTTACTACTAGCGTGGCACTTGTTACTACTAGCTTCCTTGTTACTACTAGTAAGGCACCTGTTACTACTAGCGTGGCACTTGTTACTACTAGCTTCTTGTTACTACTAGTAAGGCACCTGTTACTACTAGCGTGGCACTTGTTACTACTAGCTTCTTGTTACTACTAGTAAGGCACCTGTTACTACTAGCGTGGCACTTGTTACTACTAGCTTCTTGTTACTACTAGTAAGGCACCTGTTACTACTAGCGTGGCACTTGTTACTACTAGCTTCTTGTTACTACTAGTAAGGCACCTGTTACTACTAGCGTGGCACTTGTTACTACTAGCTTCTTGTTACTACTAGTAAGGCACCTGTTACTACTAGCGTGGCACTTGTTACTACTAGCTTCTTGTTACTACTAGTAAGGCACCTGTTACTACTAGCGTGGCACTTGTTACTACTAGCTTCTTGTTACTACTAGTAAGGCACCTGTTACTACTAGCGTGGCACTTGTTACTACTAGCTTCCTTGTTACTACTAGTAAGGCACCTGTTACTACTAGCGTGGCACTTGTTACTACTAGCAAACATTGTTCCTACTAGTAAGGCACTTGTTACTACTAGCTTCTTGTTACTACCAGTAAGGCACTTGTTACTACTAGCGTGGCACTTGTTCCTAGTAGTTTCTTGTTCCTACTAGTAAGGCACTTGTTACTAGTAGCTTCTTGTTCCTACTAGTAAGGCACCTGTTACTAGTAGCTTCTTGTTACTACTAGTAAGGCACTTGTTACTACTAGCGTGGCACTTGTTACTAGTAGCGTGGCACTTGTTACTAGTAGCTTCTTGTTACTACTAGTAAGGCACCTGTTACTACTAGCGTGGCACTTGTTACTAGTAGCTTCTTGTTACTACTAGTAAGGCACCTGTTACTACTAGCGTGGCACTTGTTACTACTAGCTTCTTGTTACTACCCAATAAGGCACCTGTTACTACTAGCGTGGCACTTGTTACTACTAGCTTCTTGTTACTACTAGTAAGGCACCTGTTACTACTAGCGTGGCACTTGTTACTACTAGCTTCTTGTTACCACTAGTAAGGCACCTGTTACTACTAGCGTGGCACTTGTTACTACTAGCTTCTTGTTACTACTAGTAAGGCACCTGTTACTACTAGCGTGGCACTTGTTACTACTAGCTTCTTGTTACTACTAGTAAGGCACCTGTTACTACTAGCGTGGCACTTGTTACTACTAGCTTCTTGTTACTACTAGTAAGGCACCTGTTACTACTAGCGTGGCACTTGTTACTACTAGCTTCTTGTTACTACTAGTAAGGCACCTGTTACTACTAGCGTGGCACTTGTTACTACTAGCTTCTTGTTACTACTAGTAAGGCACCTGTTACTACTAGCGTGGCACTTGTTACTACTAGCTTCTTGTTACTACTAGTAAGGCACTTGTTACTAGTAGCTTCTTGTTACTACTAGTAAGGCACCTGTTACTACTAGCGTGGCACTTGTTTCTAATAGCTTCCTTGTTCCTACTAGTAAGGCACTTGTTACTAGTAGCTTCTTGTTACTACTAGTAAGGCACCTGTTACTACTAGCGTGGCACTTGTTTCTAATAGCTTCCTTGTTCCTACTAGTAAGGCACTTGTTACTAGTAGCTTCTTGTTACTACTAGTAAGGCACCTGTTACTACTAGCGTGGCACTTGTTTCTAATAGCTTCCTTGTTCCTACTAGTAAGGCACTTGTTACTAGTAGCTTCTTGTTACTACTAGTAAGGCACCTGTTACTACTAGCGTGGCACTTGTTTCTAATAGCTTCCTTGTTCCTACTAGTAAGGCACTTGTTACTAGTAGCTTCTTGTTACTACTAGTAAGGCACCTGTTACTACTAGCGTGGCACTTGTTTCTAATAGCTTCCTTGTTCCTACTAGTAAGGCACTTGTTACTAGTAGCTTCTTGTTACTACTAGTAAGGCAACTGTTACTACTAGCGTGGCACTTGTTTCTAATAGCTTCCTTGTTCCTACTAGTAAGGCACTTGTTACTAGTAGCTTCTTGTTACTACTAGTAAGGCACCTGTTACTACTAGCGTGGCACTTGTTTCTAATAGCTTCCTTGTTCCTACTAGTAAGGCACTTGTTACTAGTAGCTTCTTGTTACTACTAGTAAGGCACCTGTTACTACTAGCGTGGCACTTGTTTCTAATAGCTTCCTTGTTCCTACTAGTAAGGCACTTGTTACTAGTAGCTTCTTGTTACTACTAGTAAGGCACCTGTTACTACTAGCGTGGCACTTGTTTCTAATAGCTTCCTTGTTCCTACTAGTAAGGCACTTGTTACTAGTAGCTTCTTGTTACTACTAGTAAGGCAACTGTTACTACTAGCGTGGCACTTGTTTCTAATAGCTTCCTTGTTCCTACTAGTAAGGCACTTGTTACTAGTAGCTTCTTGTTACTACTAGTAAGGCACCTGTTACTACTAGCGTGGCACTTGTTTCTATTAGCTTCCTTGTTCCTACTAGTAAGGCACTTGTTACTAGTAGCTTCTTGTTACTACTAGTAAGGCACCTGTTACTACTAGCGTGGCACTTGTTTCTAATAGCTTCCTTGTTCCTACTAGTAAGGCACTTGTTACTAGTAGCTTCTTGTTACTACTAGTAAGGCACCTGTTACTACTAGCGTGGCACTTGTTTCTAATAGCTTCCTTGTTCCTACTAGTAAGGCACTTGTTACTAGTAGCTTCTTGTTACTGCTAGTAAGGCACCTGTTACTACTAGCTTCTTTGTTA